>JAJHUR010084804.1:84346-102668 GCA_027495735.1 Lutjanus campechanus
AGATTCATGAGAAAGTTCGAAGAGTTCCACTCTATAATCTTGAGACCTCCCAGTGTGTGTGTGTCCTCCTCACCCCCATTAATCTGAGTCAACAGACAGAGAGCTATAGTGTGTGTCCAAACTGACAAATCTCCCTTCTGGAGGTGAAGAAAGCACCTTTCTGTGGAGCAAACATCAAGGACAGATATTCCTATTTTGGCAGTGTGCTCCTCAGTTACTGAGAATAGAAGGTGGGAGGATATAACTCCCATCCTCATGAGCTTGACCCACTCAAAACAAGTGATGTGAAAAGGTCTGACCACAGATACACAGACAGACAGTGCACCATGTTGGTTGTGGATGTCCTCTGCTGTGCAGCGTTGATACTCTGTGTGGCCCTGCAGGTCTCACATGGACAGCCACTGATCCCGACCCATGACCCCACGATGGCAGGTCAGACTCTCCACAACTGGAACATCTGCAGATTTGTGCATTAAATGTTTTATTTTATTTTATAACGTGGTGTTGTTTTATAGCCTGTCAGTTAGTGTGTTTGTGCAAAAATTGTATTGTCTGCATGTGGTTCCTGCTTCTATCTTTCATCTGATTAGCAGTGTGTAATGTAATTTATTACCCCACAGGGAGCTCCACAGAGACCGGAGATGGTTTGGAAATTAAAAATCATCCTCAGCATGCACCGTGCTTCATACATGATGTGTTCACAGAGTTGCGTGAGGGTGTAAGGGACGACGGTGAACTCACAAACCACAGTTTGACTCTGTTTGGAATCTGTACAACCTCTGATAATCCATCATGCTCAGCCTTATTAGAGATCGCTCAGGAAACAAACAGAAAAGGGTTGGAGGTCTTGCATCCAGCTGGAGGTAAAAGCGCTTTCTGATTGCGATCAGTTTTTGTTTGAATGTTGTTGTTTTTTTTAAAACCTTACGGCATGTTTTGTTTTCTCTCTCAGAGCTCTTGGTAGAAGAAGATGAGAGAGAGATACTCAAGTTGACCTTTGACCTCCCACAGTCTCCTCCGCTCAGGTCAAATCCTGTGCTGCTCTTTGTGATAGAAAGTCCGCTCACAGCAGGAAACCTGGACGTCACTTTCACTAGTCAGTCGCTGCAACCAAACACACAGGTAAAGAAAACACTAAAATACATAAAACAATGTTAAGTGTTCGACCAACCTTTTCTCAGTAACTTAAGGTAAATATACAAGTTTTATTTGTTCAAGTTAATTAAACTTAACATTTCTCATATTTATTCTCAGAACACATCAGAACTTATAAACATGAGTTCTTCTAACCTTAAGCTGTTTTAATTTGATATGATGAGTTGAATGAGCGGATACTGCACAGAGTTCAATCAACTCATTCAATTAAGTTTCTAAAGAAACATGATCACCATATTAGGCTTCTCAGCGTGCACCGGTTGAGAGTTATGACTCACATGAGACCCCTCTTTTTATATCTTAAAAGAAAACGCATATGATGGTGTGTGTCTTTAATGCACTTGAAGTCATAGTTGTTTGTTTTCACAAGAATGAAAACACTGTGAACTGTGATTAAGGCTGAGATTGAACTCCCTTATACTTAAAATGTAATAAATTCACTGGGAGCAGTTTCACATGTTGTCTTTGTGGCAATGCTGCAACAAAGTACTGTAGATCCAACAGGAGCAGCTGAAGTTTTAAGTTCTTTGTGTGAAATGAAGAAGTGACTTTTCAAACTGAGAAAATGTCAAAGGAAATCAAATTAGTAATGTTTGTCAGTGTGACTGAAGAGTTTTTGGTTCAACTTGTTACCTTCAGCTTATTGAAGAAGTACAACTGAATTAAGACTGTGGAACAAAAAAGGTGAGAAAACTCAAATTTTCAAGGCTACTTGCTTCAACAGAGTTCTGAGTTCTGAGTTCTAACTCTACCAGATAATAATGTTCTGTTCACAGAGACATTGCATTTTCAAGCCGTATAATCACAAATTGGGTTCACAGCTTACTGTCAACAATTTTTGAAACACATTATGTGGGCGGTTTCTACAGCTCAAAGATTCTAGTTTATCTAAAGAAAAGTAAATTATAGGTCAGAAAAACCTTGTTTACTTTATTTAAAGGAGTTTGAGTTTGATTTAGAACTCAAAAATCTAGTGAATGCAATTCATTTAGTTTATTTGATTAGAAAAGTTTATTGAATCTTTACAAAATTACTTCAACTTCTCTTTTCACATTTTGTGAACTTTAAAGTTAAAACAAATAGGTTATATAGGTCTGGGGTGAATAATGCATGAATACATGAAAATTGTCCTGAAGATCCTAAATCTGTTGTATATAATTTTATCACAGATATTTCTGTTTTCCTGTTGCTGTCTTCTCTAGTCTGTGTGTATTTCAGGCGAAACGCAATACATCATGCTGACGGGAAAAGCGTCAGAGGGCACTGTTCACCAGAAATGGAGTATTTCTGTTGACACAAAATCCCCTGATATGAGTAAGACGTGATATGAGTAAGATATTGTTTCTTGTTTCATGCAAAGTAAGTGTGACACATTTCCTCTCTTTACAGAGCAAAACCTGAAAGGCCTCCTTATTGGTGAGGAATCAGGACGTGACATCAGCGTGACCCCACTTCTGCTTTTGTCAGGGGGAAGAGGAACTGATACAGGGTTGTTCATGTTCCCTAATTTGACATTATACATGATGTTATAGACTGCTGTCAGACTGGTGCTCAGTAACATTGTTTACTCTCTTTCTCAGTCATGTTTCAGGTTCATCTCCAGCCTCTTCTCAGACTTCCTCCTTTCTCTGTGAGCTGAGGCGGTTCCTGGGCGATGTCATGCCTCAGGCCAACCCCGAGTCCCGTCCGCTCCAGCTGGCCTCCTTACACTCCCTGCCTCCCCTAACACTGGGCCTATCCTCCAGCGAAACCCAGCTGGCAGGACTGATCAACTCCTCTGCCCCCACCGTCTTCTCCTTCACCAGCCGGGGCTCCATGTTTCAGGCGCATCATGGGGAGTTGGCCATGTCTCCTGCACTGCTGGAGGAGCTCAGGCAGAGGTTGGAGCAGACTGTGGTACAGATAATGGAGGTGATAAGGCAGGAGGAGGTGGGTCACAGAGCCACGGAGAGGCTGGGGAGACTCCAAGAACTCAGTGCCTTTCCGAAGAAGGAACCACCAGCAGGTGATGTGTACAAAAAAAATCTCCTAAAGCAGTTGTTCTCAATCTTTTTTGTCAGACAAACTCCCACAGCCCTGCTTCACAATTTTTCCACGCACCCTTTGGTGACTGCAGAAGAAGAAATCACAGTCCTAAAGCACCATAGACTTGTACTTGCATTGTTCTTTACCACATCTGACAGAAATTTACACTACTTTGCTATCAAGATCCTTAATAACCACTTTTTAATTGGTACCTTTGTTTCCTCTTCTGCATGAAACAGGAGAGAGACAGTACCGTGCATTTCTTCTGCTGAAGGCCCTTCAGACGGTGGCCCATACATATAAGGTGCAAAGGGCACTACGGGCTACCAGAGCTGGTCCAAACAACCCAGTAACGGGCAGCAGATGTGGACTGAGGAGCCTCACTGTGTCCCTTGAGATGTATTTTGTGGCTCCAAACACCGCCAACATCAACAACTGCTACGGCTCCTGTGCCGTCCCCATGCTCAGCCCCACCAACCACGCCGCCCTCCTCAACGTCCTCATTGGGAACAGCGGTGTGGATGAGCGGGCGCCGTGCTGTGTGCCTCTGGCCTACGACGCCCTGTGTGTGGTGGACTTGAATGAACGTACGACTGTCGTCAAACCTCTCGATAATATGGTGGCGAAGGAGTGTGGATGCCGCTAAAGCTGTTTTCTTTTTGGAGTGTACTTGGGACGCAGTATTTTATATATTTTATGTTTGATTCAGCAGTCACTGACCTTAGCCTGTTTGTTGGATAAAAAGTCTCACTTAATTATTACATAACTGTCATTTATTAATTCACACAGTTTTAATAATAAATACACATTAATTCACAGAGTTCTGTGTAGGCTACAGTGTATCCTCTCACATATATGGACAACATATTATTTGCAGTAGATGCACACAGAACAGTGTTTCCCATGCTTAAAAATGATCAGGTTCATTGAAACCCAAAATAAGTCTGATTCGATAGTTCTCTGTCTTTATCTTATCTCTTATCATCATCTTTCTCTGTAAATATTTTATTTTTTATTATTTAACAGGTTTTGTTTAATCAGACCAAATCTCTTATCATCCATAAGACCACTTTTGTGCTTTGATTAAGGTTACAATCATCATTGCAAACAATGTTAACTACTACTGCTGATGACAATGACAATATAAGACTTTGTTACAATGTGGTGACAAGAGACATTTCTTAATCAGTGATACTCAAACGTAGATTTCATCAAGTGATTTCAATGTGATAAACATTTCTGCATAAAGACAAAGTAAATGTCCTCTACAGTACAAACAAAAATGGATGAAATGTCACATTCTGTATCGTTGTGTTATTAAATGCAAATTATATTGAAGACTGTTTGTGTTCTTTCATTTCAAAACCTGTTGTTGTGACAGTTGATGGCATCTGTTTTATTGCTTGACTCTTCTCTTTTCTTTCAACAGCTGTATACAAATTATTCTTTGGTTTTGGGTTTCAGGACTACTTTGGTGCCCATCGGCTTTTTTCTTTTTCTTATCGCTCCAACTTCTTCAGATCCCCACCACCACATGAAACTGTCCCATAGGGAAATCTGGGGACAGACAAGAGGAAACAAAACAGTCTGATTCAGGAAGTGATGTTTCAAATACACACAAACTGTACAAGCATGTGAAAATATCTCGATAAATTCACTTGTTTATCAAACAGTCACTTCAAGGATTAGATTTTACATTTTGTGTTTTTCAGTATGGTTTTGTTATACTTACAAGGAATGAGATGAGTGATTTAATATACTTATTTTATCATTCAGTTGTAATGTGTCAACTGTAGTGCTATTTATCCATCTAGATTGTTTAGTTTACTGTATTTACACAATAAAAAAAAACAAAAAACAAAATATAGAGTACAACCAATAGAAAGGACAGTAGTTGTAATGTGGGGGAGGAAGGAATCCTGAAAGGCTTATTGAGAGTTCTCACCACTAAAAAATAACTACTCAGCAAAAATGAACAAATCCAAATTGAGCCAAATAAAATAATCCCACCTTTCGGTACACAGTATCCTTTACTAACTGCACACAGAGACATAAACAAAGGCCTTTATTGATTTGTATCACTGAGTGTGAAAAGCAGTAAAACTTCCCAGAAATCTAACCAAAATCAACCTGACCTTTAAATGTGGCCTCAGCTACCTGCAAGTGTCACAAAGGAACGAGGACATAAAGACATACCTGAGTTATTGAACCATCCTGCAGACTCCCAACGAAAGACCTTATACCTGTCACCTCAACGAAAGAATCCATAGCATCTGGGAAACAAAATAATACAGACAGAGGAGAGAGAGTTTAGGACTACACAATCAGCGATCTGCTACAAGTACACTGAAAATAAGAGAATAATACACTTAAGTAGAAACTGTTAGAGGCAGAAGTACAGTATCTATCCACTACTACAGAATCAAACCCAATTAAACATTCTGTCAACAATAGATATAAGGTTTATTAATTATCCTTCCTGGGGGGATTTAATGTCAGGAGTGTTTCCTGTCTGTATGCACTGTAATATGACATGATGGCAGTACTCACCATGCAGTTCATTGACCCCCGAGCTCACCAGCAGTACGACCAGCGCCAGCACTAAACAGCGGTTCATAGTGAATCCCTTCCATGGATTTGGAACATCACTCAAATTTTCAATGGACAGAATCCGCTCATAAGACACTACAGACAGACACAAACTAGTCAGATGCATGCACTAGTTGCCATAGTATACACTCGGTTGGTTGGACGTACGGGGTTGACATATTTCTTACTTATGATGTTTTCAGATGTTCCGACTCTGGCTTCTGAAGTCCTGCAGGTTAAAGTTTAAGCTTAAACTTGGATCCAAAATGAAACTGCAAATTAAGATGAAAAGTTCAGTTTTTGTCATGCAAAATAACAATAAAATAAAAGTTTTTGCAAAGTTTACATGCCTGTGCTCTCTGTCAGACTGTACTGTATGTCATAGACTAACATAAGCCATCTTAAAATAGGCACCTGCCACTAGTTGACAAGGACAAATATGATTTAAAGAAGCTCAGAGTTTACTTTTATATGAATGTCAGCTCAGAGATAAGAAGAGACTTACCTAATATGAGCCTTCAGTTGTGTCTCACCATTGAAGTGAGGGATATGTGGTTGTGTTGATGGTGATTTCTGTTCTGCTGGAACCACAGACAGTGTTATACACACCCTGCACCACGCTGCTGTGCTCCTTGATTGACAGACACAGGTGGCAGTTGTTGAAAAAATGAAAGTGACAGTCACTGTGTACAGTTACTGTTGAGATATAGGTGGACAAGTGTTACCAGTGTGTTACCATTAGCCTATATTCCATTGACAAGAAAAATTAGATGCCAGATGGGATAAGATAAAGAAACTTTGATTAATTATGAATAATCTTGCCCTATTAAAGAAGAATAAAATACGGCTACTCTTTCGTACCTATAGACATTTTTCACAGCAGCCATTTTGACATGAAATAGTAGGTTAAATACAGACGTGACCAATGATACTAATTCAGGTCAAACAGAGTCACAGACATGCTGTTGTGCATGTTGGCTCACTGGAAAGACTCTGTTACACTTAACTCAATAGGACGTTAACACCTATCTTTACCCTACTATGTTATGTCAATATGGCAATCCTGAAAAAGGTCTATTAGCCGTGTTTTTAATGCAAAGTAACTATACATTTACTCACATACTGGGCTTAGGTAAAAATTTAAGGTACTTGCACTTTACTTGAGTATTTCCATTTATTGCTGCTAATACATTTTGGAGGGGAATGCGGACTGAGTTTTTTGCAGGGACAGCGGATGATTAAAAAAATAATTTCACCAGTTGGCAAGCAGCTAATACAGCCTTTTCACAGGTGCCACACTGATATGACATAGTAGGGTAAACACAGGTGTCACAAATGATACTAATTAAGGTCCTAAATTTAGTGTAACAGAGCCGTTCTAGTGACTCAGCATGCACACCAGCAGCTCCCAGACTCAGTTTGACCTGAATGGAACTGAAACTTAATTAGTATCATTAGTAACACCTGTGTTTATGCTACTGTTTGATGTCAAAATGGCTACTGTGGGGCAAATGGGAGAGCTACATAGAAAATGGAGGTAAACATAATACATAACCATAATGCACCTCAGCTAAACAAAAAGTTCAGCACCTGTAGACACTCTGATAGCCAATAGATTGCTACTGGAATAATAGATATTGAGAGGAGACAACAACCAAGGAGGGGGGAGCACATCTTTTTATCCTTTTTTCTTTTTTTTCTTTTCTTTGTCTTTCTCATCAACAGCATAATTACCAAGTAATTTGTTTGCCTAATCATTTTGACAATTTGTTGATGATTTATGAATTATTCATTAATTAAATTTTGATTGTTTATAATCAAATCAGTGATAGAATAACTGAGAGAAAGACCTGTGAATAATATGAACTGAGATGTATACATGGATTGAATGTTGTGTGGATCTGGGGGTGGGGGGGTTGGGTGTTTGAAAATGTGTGTAATTAGTCACCTTTAATTATTTTCGATATAATATTGGCAACCTTCTTTTGAGTTTGTGTATTATTGTTTTTTTGTTTGTTTGTTTTCTTTTATTTGTGTTTTTTCCTATTAATTTTATTTAATTCTTTGCTACTTACCTTGGTGACATGTCATAGTGGTACCTCACATTTTGAATAAATAAAGTATGAAAAAATGTAAAAAGAAAGTGGCATCTGAACACACTCTTCTCACAAACCTCTGATCAAACTGTAAATCTAGGCGGTGCTGACCAAATATGGAACAAGATTCTATTATTACATTGCTTTTATCTCATCTCAAATATTTTCAGAAATATAGTTCAAGGCACTGTTTGGCTGTAATATGAGAAATTTCCTCACCAAGCCCCCATGTTGAAAACAGACACAGGGAGGACAGAAAGGGACTCACGTGCACTCACATGCATGTGAGTCCCAGCCGGTCCAACTATCAAAACAAAGAAAAGAGAAGCTCAGATTACAACACACACAAAAGAGGGAGTGTGGCTTCATTCTCTGCTCATGATGCCATTATTTCACTATATCTTTTATTACTTTTCAATATAAATGCCAATATTACATTCAATGCCATTATAAAACCACTTTTCTATTTTAGCTTACTTTTTTTTTTTTTAAACATAACTTGCGCCGCTATTGTATTACTTATTAGTTATTCTACTAGACACTGTTGTTTTGCATTTACTAGCTCAATTAAATTTAAGGCGGGATTTCTATCCAACAAATATAAGTAGACCAAACTCAAATAAAGTACATCCATGCTATATATCCCTAAAATATCAAAACATCTCAAATAAGGATCTATATCAAGGTATTTGGTCAATATCACTCTGCCTTTATCTGAATACTTCCCACCATTAAGTAATGATAATGTAATGATAAAATATTCAGTACTCACAGTAGTAAAGTGTCTCATTAAGTGCGTCATATTTTCACAGCAAGACGTCATGATGAACAGGACACGCCCCTTAACAGATACTGCAGCCTGACTGCTCTGTGAGCTCAACATTAGGCGAAGAGGAGAGGACAGAGCGAGCAGCTGGTGTGGACGCTGGCCGGATGGTTAAATCTAACCTACAGACGATTTTGAATAGTCATTGTTTTGTTAGAGAAAAAGAGAGAAACTTACCCGAGATGCCTGTTATTGAGCAATCCAGTAATAAACCTGAAAGTGAAAGGTATGTTGTTGTAGTCGTTGTGAATTGTTACAAGCTAACTTAGCCAGCTAAGCTAAGTTTAAAAACCGCGGCCTAGCGAAGAGACACGGTATATTTCCTGGAGTGGCTAGTGCTATTCACCGTGTTTCTTGTTTACATAACAGTACTATTTATCTCAGTTGACGTCTCCAAAACACATTGTCAGTCGCGTTTGGATTGATACATTTTCAATAAACGTTCTAAGTAAATCATTAGAAATGACAGAACAATAACTAACGTATGTATTACATTTATTTAACTTTAGTATTCAGACTAAATCATAGTCTACGCTGCTGTTGATATCCATGCGCTAGTTAGCTAGCTAAGCTAACGCACGAGCTAATATGTGCAACGCCACAGAAACGCGTTAGCTAAATGCTAAGATGCTAGCTGGCTAACGTTAGAAATATCGACTTGGTTTATAACATCATATCTCCCTTTCATGATTGATAATCATTTATTATCTATGAAATGATGAACAACACGTTTTAGCAGTTATTTGGCGTGTGTTGCATTAAGTTTCATACGAATGGTAGAGGTGGTGTATACAAGGTAACCCTAAATTTGTGATCCTCTCGTGAGATTTGAATGCGCTATCACTTTATTGTACAGGTTATAGTAATACGTTGTGTTTTATATCGTGTGGTTAAATGTGAGGAACTATAAAAGCAGAAATCGTTTTAATATCATTACGGAAAAAGCATGGTGTGTTTAAAATGATCACTCTCGCGAGACCTTTCGCGGGTCTGGGGTTCCCCTTCTAAACACGACCCATTTTAGCTAAGGTTAGCTTATCCTAGCTGCGCTAGCTAACGGTTAGCGGTTGGATTTCGGTACATGGCCGATGTTTTCATGTTTTTGGCGTTGTGGTTAAAACCATCAGTGAGAACGATGCCACAATATTTTGAGTATTTTTTTTAGCATTTTCACTCTTGTAAGAACACACGGGGCACTAAAAATATTAATGCAAGGTTATGTAAACCTAACCACCGTCGTGTAAATGAAGGCTGAATTGATCATCTGTGGTTTCACGTCTTGTGTTTTTTCCAATTTCACCACTGGGCTCAAGTGCTAGCTAGCGTTGATATCCTGTAATTTGTCGAAAAGGAATCGTTAAACTAAATTTTGTGTATAGCGCGGCAAGTAATCGAGATAGTTTAACATCTAAATAACCTTTGCGTTTCGCTTCAATCACCTAATTTGCTATCATATTAACCATGGTGGGGGCATTTACCAGCCAATGAACTCCGCTTGTTTGCTGGTTCACTTCCAATTACAAGTGGCGATTGCCTGGAAATGAAAACTCAGTGGGGTTAGATGCCTGGAAATTGGTCATAATTTTTTCACAACTCGTAAGCGATTATCCCGGGGGTGTTTTTTTCTTAGTCGTGTTCTGACAGGATTTTGGTTGAGGCTGTTTGCCCAGCTCTAACGTTACAGTGTTGTGAAGGACTCATTGGAAATTTCCACTGCACTGCGAAGGGGGGTGGTATGGGGAATGTTAAATCCAATGATGACATATTGTACACAGACAGAAAACATCGTTCAATAGATGTAAAATTATTTCCACTGACTTCGATATTTACATTTGTGTTTTTTGCATTTATTGTAACAGCATAGACAGTTGTTTTCACTCCTGAAGCCATAGCTTTTTATAAAACAGCAGGTGCCCTTTTAAACTGATTCCCTCACAGTGACTGATCCTCTGGTCTACTTTGAGATTGTATAACAGCATGTTACACTGTCCAGAGCAATAATAATACGTGCAGTATGACATCCTCTAAGATGTGAGTGGTCCTTTCCCATGATATTCATACATCGAGAAGGTGCTCTTATGCAATCTGAAGCTTGAGAGACTCATCGCTCATGTGATCGGGGCGTGAATGTGCACTGCTGCTGCTGCTGCTGTGGACAAGGGGATTTTAAAGAATGCTATTAACTGAACAGATACGATGACTGAAAGCCTTGTCTTTTGTTTTAATGCAGAAGAGACATTGAAGGTATTATGTAAAGATGGTAATTTACATAATGTGATAATGGGATTTAGTGAGGAGCTGTGTTGTGGTGTGGATCAGGTAATAGGTTGTACATTTCTTATTTACCCAGTCAATGGCGACAATAGTCCTTATTCAGTTTTCACACATCTGCTCCACATATAGCATAGCAGTGGCATTTGCGTAAGAGAGCATCTGTGAGTGTCTGAGTGCATGTGCATAGCTGCTGCTAATGGGTTATGTTCCCGGATTGGAGCTCTGAGAATAGGCTCAGTCTCAACACTACAAATATATGCAGCAACACACACAGACATCTGCATAAGCAAGCCAAGCTAATTGTTTAGAGCACTTTGACTGGCTTGTAAATTGAAATGGCTGATCTCCTTGCTAAACTGGTTTTTGTACCCACATGTTGTAAACTGGAGCAACGAGGCTAGTGCAGTACTAAAGTAGGCTAATGGTTAGACAAATACAGCCTGTTCCTCTGGCAGCCTCCCCCTAAGAGTCATGTGATGAGCTTTAGGTTATTTCACAGAAACCAAGCCAAACTGCAGATCTGTTTTAGGAAGTTTAATTTTTCTCTTCTGACATGAACAATGATTTTTTTCCACACATTGTTGAAGATCATGACATCTCTGTGTGATGGAAACAAAATTTGTCTGGGAGGTTTTAGTGAATATTTGACCAAAAGTTGACACATTAAATTGTGACATTTTTGATGAGACATCTGTGGTGTGGTAAGATAGCATGAACCGCTCATGCTTCCTGTCAATAATAATGAGCACTAGTCAAATGTTTATCAGTCAGCACATCATAGAGACGTCTGTGCCTAAGGTGAGAACCATTAGTTATTGAACTGTGCCCCCCAGCCATGTTTTTTTTTTTTCTGAAGGCTCCTTCAATCTTAGCAAATGTTTTACTGAAATCTCAGATGAGTCACTCAACAGTGTAATGTATGCAAAACTTGCTGTTTATATTGGGAGTTTGGTAGCAGAACCACAAGTGAATACCTGACTGATGGCGCCGTCTGTGTGTGTGTTTGTTTCCTCCTTCAGTATCTCCAGTCCCAGGAGGTGCTCCCGCTGTTGCAGTAACCCGTGTCCGGGGCCTCTGTGGTGCTCCTGATGTCCCTCTCCCACCCCTGAAGATCCCAGGTGGGCGAGGGAATGACCAGCGGGATCGCAATCTTTCAGCTAAGCTATTCTATTCGGTAAGTTAAAACACTTTTTACTTATAGGGACAGTGGTTATGCAGTGTCGAGATACTTCAGGCAGTGCAGAAAAGCAACCTTATCAACTTGGAGAGAGACAAACACAAAGGCAGTTTGCATTTCAGACATTTATTAATATCTGATTGTAGTGATGCATAATAAATATCGGGGCCGATAATTTATTGGATGAAAATGGGAAATTTATATAATTATTTAGAATTTGCTCTAGATTTTTTTTTTCAGGCCTGATGGTATGATCCAAAAAAAACCTAAACAGACAGTGCATGCAGGATGGCTTATTGATTATTAGTCAGATGGCGCCACTGGCAGTCCACAATTTATATTTGGGTTAAAATTTATATTCCCTCAGTATTTTACTGTACTTTAGTAGAAAAAAATAAACATTTCAAGAGTCAGAACTGCTCTTTGTTTTGTTGTAATAATGATGTCAGTTAGATTTGGTTTGTTCAGCTGGTGTATTAAATAATCTGTCATTGTTCACTACATCTCAGCCTTTCTTACTCTTGCATAAACAGGTTATGTGAACTTTTAAAATAGAAAAATGTGAAATGAGTTATCTTATCGGCATTGTCCATGAGAAGCAAGTAATAATCGATTATCATATCGGCTGAAAAAAGTATTGTGCACCATGTCTAATTGTAAGATGTATATCTTACATTGTAATTTTGTTTACAGCAGTCAAATCAGTAAATTCTGATGGTCACACGACAAGACCACTGATCAAAACATGTTTGATAATGATCAGCAGGCCCCTGATTCCTGTGTGCCTCACCTGAGGCTCATCCTTTCATCCTGTCAAAGGCACACAAACTGTCTGTGGCTCTGAATTGAATAGGCTTGCTTTTTATTTTTGTTCCTTCTATTTGGCACAGCTGCAGTTGTTGTATGTCACACAACACAACACTTGGACAGCTGTAAATTGTATTTGTAATTTTTGTAATAATTTATCATTTGAGAAGTCACTGGTTATGTTCTTGCATTATATTCATCATGTTCTTGCATTCTTGTGACTTTATTCCTGACATCATCTATGGATGTATTTCTCTTTTCCTCTCTGTACTCTAGGATACTCAGTTGGTGGTTCTTGAGGAGCCTCCCCCTGCTAACAGCAGAGTGCGGTTCTTGCTCTTTGAGCCCCGTCGCTCTGAAGGCAAGCACTGTGTCTGGAGGGCGGCGCTGAAGGGAGGGAACCTTTATGTTGAAATCCCCCCTGGAGCTTTGCCCGAGGGCAGCAAAGACAGGTCAGCAGGCAAAACATTTTTGTCAGTGATTAAATCTTTTATTCGAACATTGTAAGTTAGATGACTTTTTTAATGATTGAAATCAAACAAAAGGAAAATTGATTCATTGCAAGTAAGATTTTGTCAAAGTGTGTGCATCTGGTTGACCGTATAAGCCACTAAAGTCACATAATGGTCCTCAAACCCGTTGGATCTGCTTTTATGCAGTGGTATGGGTCATAAAAATGTACTGGGACCATGATCATTAACATCCCTCCTATAATACATTAACATTTCTTGTTTTTTGTTCTTGTTTTCTTTTTACTTTTACTTTTTTTTTTTTTAGTTTTGCCCTTCTGCTGGAATTTGCAGAAGAGCAGCTGCAGGTTGATCACGTGTTCATCTGTTTCCACAAGAGCCGTGACGATAGAGGTGAGACATCTCTGTCTGGGTCTTCCATACTGTTAATGTTTAATATAAAGAACTCTGGTACAGCAGCAACAATTTAATTTTAAACCATTTGAGTAGTTAGGTCAGTAGTGAAGTATGTGGGGAAGAAAACTAAGCTAAACTGAATTCACACATTTGTAGAACAATAGTATTTGGGGGTTTTTTTCCGCATAAATTTTGACAGACTTTC
Organism: Lutjanus campechanus; assembly: GCA_027495735.1. Lineage (NCBI taxonomy): Eukaryota > Metazoa > Chordata > Actinopteri > Lutjaniformes > Lutjanidae > Lutjanus > Lutjanus campechanus. Next base: position 98,367 of record JAJHUR010084804.1, read on the forward strand.
ATTTAGTTTTCCTTCCAAATAAAGGTAGGATAAATAGTACTATTTGAGTGTACTTTTGTATCACCACATTTCTAATACAGATTCAGGTGCTTCTTTAGGTACTCTTGACTACAGATGTGTAACTAAAAATGTGCGTTGGACAATAACGAAGGTAACATGTTGGTACAAACTGATGAAGGACTGTATGAAGTAACATTAGGAACAAAAGAAACAGTAGGATGATTGCAAATAACAAGTACTAAACTTCGAAGTCCAAATAAACATGAAGGCTAGCAATTAGAAGAGATTTGAAATAGTGTTTCAATAGTTATCTATTTTCCCATAAAATGGTCAAATTAAAGTCGGTTAACTCTTAAGCCTTATTTGCAAGGAACTAGTATTGCCAGGGACCTCATGTGATGTAGAAATTACCCCTCACGTCTGTGTCTCAAGCAAAGTCTGTGTTTTACTCAAATTTACTGACATTATCCCACGGGTATGATGTCAAAACAACAACATCAGAAGTGGAGTGTCTGCTCTTCTGCAGCCACATTGATAATATAGTTCAGAGTTGTTTTGCCCACCTTCTTCATGTGAGACAAGCATAAATACACACTTGCAGATCATTTAAATCAAGTAACAGATGCTTTGTGGCTGTACTTGAATGACAACCTTTAGTTGTTCCTGCCCTTCTCTGTCATCATGACTCTCTTTAAATGTCAATATAGCTGATCTTCATGCACAGCTGTTGACTGCTGTTCAAAATATTATGAGCTGTAGTCAAATTTTCTGTTGTCTGACAACAGAAAACAGACATTTAAAAAAAAAGTTGAACCCAAATCACTGAGATACCGATTCACACAGGAATATAGGATTTCTGTAGGTCTTTAAAGGTCTAAAATCCAATAATCTGAATTTTAGGCCCTAAAATGTCTTAACTGTGACAGGTCTTAAAATTGATTGACAATGTTAGCATTACTTTTTAAAAGTTGGATTTAACTTCAGTCTTGCTTTTAAATGTCTTGGAAAAAATTGTAGGCTATTGATCATGCTGTAACAACTATAAAACGAAACCAGCATTGAGCCAATAACTACAAATTACAAAATGTGATTGTACTGTTTTTGCCAGTATGGGCGTGAAATTACTCTGAACTCTTAAACTGAACTTGTTGAAACCTGCAGAAACCCTGTAATATTATCATATGACATCTTAATTTACAAATCATAGACCTGGTGGATCCACACGGGATTAAGATCCTAGTGGTCTGCAGGTCATGCTAGTCCTGCATGCACAGGCCTTTAGAAGTACTGATTTCCTCATCACTTTCTTAGTAGTAGTTGATATAAAAATATATTTTCCAACCTCAGACCTTAAATGTGGCCAGTGAACTTCAGCTTTATCTCAGCAGATAAGATGCTGACTTTGTACCTGCAAATGTACAGACAGGAGGTACCTGCATGCACGGATTGCCTTAATGTTCTGTTTTGTTCTGTTTATGGTGTGATTTGATTTTTGGGACTCCATGGGAACAGTATGACCTGTTTTCCAAACTTGTAACACATGGGATATGGTACTTGAATTGTTCTGATGACAGTATGGTGAATACAAGATACAGAACGTACACGTGTCAGCACAAAAATTATCTGATGCTCCTTAATTATAAATAAAATAGCTATAAAAAGCTGTGATGTACTATTGTATATATACTAGCTCTAAGATACCTCTCCGTCGTGTTTGTAGTATATCAAGGTCAGAATTCGAGAGATTTCCATCTGTTTACATCTTTTCTTCCTTCCTTCAGCATCCCTGCTGCGTACATTCAGTTTCCTGGGCTTTGAGATTGTGAGACCGGGTCATCCCCTCGTCCCCTCCCGCCCTGACGCTTTCTTCATGGCTTACAGCATCGAGCGAGACTCCTCTGATGATGATTAAATGACGCTGAGCAGTTACAAATGTTTGTTGTTCTTATTTCAATCCATACCCACACATCTTTATGATTTTGTTTGGAAATGAATATATTATCCAAGTTAAATATGGTTGAGGTTTGCTGTCAGAGGTTCCTTTGTGTTTGTTTTACTTTTACCTACCATGTGCTGTGTTTCAATATTTGCACTAGGGTAAGATGTTAATATACCAGGAATGTAAAGCAAACGGCCACATTATATCCAGGCAACGTGTCCTCGCCACTGTATTACTTTCCATGATGTGTAGTGCTGACCTCTTATTCACCCTCCCTGAACACCCCAATGATCATCTCTACAGTGTAATATTTATGATAAATTTAAATTCATCTTACTCATGTAAGTAGGTATGTCTCATAGTAATTATCATTTGATTCTCCTGTTTATATTGATTTTTTTAATGTGTGCATGATTTTCATTTGTTGCTTTGATTCACTTGATAGAAATCTGCATGTTGTAACTACTAAATAAAAAGTGCTCACCTTAGAGAGTGGCATCTGTGGTCTTGTCAAATCATACATGTGCATAATGTGTCAGAGTTAAGGTCTCAGTGTGCTTAGAAGGAGCAAGGTCATATAATGTGTTATCCGACCATGACGAAAGGTGTGACACTGTTGACACTTTGCCAGGGATTCACAAGATAATTTTTATTCAGCTTATAATTGCCTTCTCATGGCCAATAAAATAACTTATGATTTAGCACTTGCGTATTTTAAAAATAAGTTCCTATAGCCTGTAGTTTTTGGATTTGAGGATAAGAAAGATGTAGTGAGCAAAGATGGGTGATTTAATATTCCACAGCTCTGACTGAATCTCAAGTCACTTAGAACAAAAACAAACAGTTCTGACTCTTCAAATGTTCACTCAAAGTTTAACATAATTTGGCTTTTTTAGATCATTTTGCTTAAAAATTTAAATTAAGTGCATACAACAGCACTAATATAGACCTATATAACTGGATCGGCCATTATTGTTTGACTCTGCTTTTTTTTCTTTTTTAAACATTTTTTTGGGGCATAGTTTTCTTTATTCGATAGTAACAGCTGAAGATGTGACAGGAAAAGGGCTACAGAGAGAGGTGATGACGTGCAACAAATGGGCCGCAGGTGGGAGTCAAACCTGCAGCCGCTGCAGAGGACCGCCTCTTTATTTTATTTGATCAGGACAATGCAAGTTAACATAGGCCCAACACAAGAGTATATAGCTATTACTAGCACACTAGCACAATTATTTAAGTGATAAGTGTCCGAAAGCAGGTCTGCAACCCTGATACCCTGAGAGAGTGGGTTTGGGCTGAGCTTGGGTCTGTTTTTTCAATAGACCAGGTTCAGATTGAACTTGGGCCCATATATGCACAGAGCACACAGGTCACTGAATCATATATTGATTATACTAAAAATATTAAACGTGTGTCAGAGAGACCTTACAGTGATATTCTTTGTTGAGCAAGGGCTACTGTTGGAGGTTTTTTTGCCCGTGCAGGGCACAATCTTGAGGTTAAGTCTTTAAGTCTTCTTCACTTGTAATCAGAGATTTTTAATCAGTTAATTAATTAATTAATTTTTGGTACAACAACCTTCATCAAATAACCTGCTGAAGGTTGCTATACCAAAAACTTTATTAATTAGAAATCTCCGATTTCAAGTGAAGAAGACTGTGCTGGAGTCTTTTTGTTCTGCATTGTTGACCTTTTGTCTATTAGCAGTCGAAAACAGCTCATCTATTTCACCAAAAGTGTGAGTGTGGTCTGTGAGATTTTATTGACAGTTGCCTGGCAACCGACCAACTGTCGTCAGGGGCAGGTTCAGTCTGAAAACTGTGTGCACAATTTTGCTACGGTTTCTGGGTTCCTTGAAACAGTATGCAGTGAGCTTTGAGGTATGTTTTCTCCTGTTAAGTCGGTGTGTCAGCAGTGGCGTGTGCACAAATCCTGCTGTGTTAAAAAGGCAGTGCGGCACATTCACACAACACAACACTCACACAACAGATTCTGATTCAAATGTTGCTATTTGTCACATCACTTCTTTCTAAGTGAGTCCTACATATTTCAAAAACAGAAATGTGGAATAATCAAAACTGCTAATTAATTTTGACAACAAAAAAATAGTTCACTCATCATTATAGTAGACGCTGATTGAGAAAATTTGTTTTTAAGGCCTTTAATGACTAATATTACAGCAACAAATGTCCAGTCATCCAAAGCGCAGCTTTTTATTAGATCAGTTGACAGTTTACAGCTTAGGATGTTTGAATGTGACTACTCAAGAGTCATCAAAGGAGCGATTTCATTTCAAGATGGACGTTCACATTATTGGCTTTAAATGTCAGTCCACATTCAGACTGAGCCACAGCTGAGTGGTC
>JAJHUR010084805.1:0-14261 GCA_027495735.1 Lutjanus campechanus
ATAGATAGATAGGTAGAGAGAGAGAGAGAGAGAGAGAGAGAGAGAGAGAGAGGGAGGTGTAGGAGAACAGAAAAACAATTAGCTATTCCTCTCAATCTGGCTGAAAAATGGCTTAAAACATTTTTGCCTCTGCAACTTGCTGACCATGATGAATACTGTGTGTTTCACATTATCTTTGTAGGTATTTGAGCACAAGTAGGCCAAATGCATCAATTCAGGTGGTGAATGAAAGAACCATTCATCAATATAATCTGATCTGATTGTAGCTTAAAACCCTATTTATGTTTTTTTATTTTAAATAAATACCTTTTTTTTTTCTTTCTTTTTTTCTTTTCTTTTTTTTGCTCACGGGCCTCGTGCACTGGCATGGATAGGGGCCCACTGACATTGAGAGTGTACTGGGCCCAGAATTTGGTGCTACGCCCCTGATCACAACTGTTTCACATGTATTTTCATCACCTTTTTTTGTCAGTTAATTTGTGTTGCTTTCACCCCTCATACAGTACATGTCAAGTATTTGTGCAGTACAGGCTGTGTTAGGTAGGCTAAATAATTTGTCCTGTTGATGAAGTTCTGTACTCCCTTGCAGAGTCCAGACCTCTCCTTTCATGTGATGGAAGCCACTTTCAGTTTTGGTTTACTGACAATGTGGTTTCTCATAAACGAAAATTCAGTTTACAGTAATTAATCAGCAGGGGTGGTTTTAGTGATCTGGAAGCCCCGGGTAAAACCCAATATGGGGCCTTCCTCCATTTTGCTGAACACAATCACAGCTAGTGAACAAAAGCTATTTGGAGGCAGTTCTTTTCATTTAACAAAGCGCAGAACTAAAGGGCACAAACTTTGAGCTGCTGTCTTATCTCATCTACTAAACTATTCAACTCATTAGTGTTCAGCAGTGGTGTCACATAAATAAATACCACTGTAAAACTTGTCTTGACAACACGTTTTCTCTGTTTGTCCTTACAAGAATTTTCAAGTCTGTATAACAAGGATTTTTGACTTGAAATTACAGCACCCTGATTTTCCTTCTGGGAAACCCTGTAGATGCAAATCTACAGGGTTTTCCTGTCTTGAGCCTGGTCTGAGGCGGTCAGAAACTGACCACATGGTGCAAGTTGGACGCTCTGGGAATAATGTTTGCCTAAACACCTAAGTGTGTGTTTTTTAACTAGGAAAGAATGAGAACAATAATGTTCACTGAAATATTTCAACTGAAAGATGCATTCAATTTGAATTGGAATTTCAACTATCAAAGTCAGTGTTATCAGCTAAGCTACAGATGATGTTCTATGCACAATTACCCCCCAAAATAATTCTTCCACCAACATTAATCATTTCAAGAGCATGAATATAGTTTTTTCATTAAAGATACAGAAAAGATACTGTGTCTCAAAGATCGATTTCTGCATCAGATCAGAAGGGATCATTTTCACTTCCTTCTGTTTTATCATTTTCATTTAATCAAAAACCAACATTCAGTTATGTATTGCATGTGCTCTTTGCTGCTCCGCTTCTGCACGAGTCTGTGTGCACTTCAAACTGACACATAGTGACAGGTGAATGAAAGAGGGGCTTCGTTTGGAGATATTTCACAGCTGTAAATGAAAACGTGTGGTATTGCTTTTCACTACAACTTTGTTCAAACATAGAACAAAACATAATGAGATATAAAACTTGGAGCTGCACCGGAGACGAAGGGAGGAAGAGAAGGAGAAGGAGAAGGAGAAGGAGGAGATGCCACAGCATCCAGACACGGAGGTGACTGGCAGAGGCTTTTTTTTTAGATGCTCAGACAAGTTGTATCCAGGTATATTTAAATTTATATTTTAACATTATTTTTATTCTACATTTTCAAATTGTAATTGCCCATCAATAGCTGTTACTTTAGCAGACCAGTTAAATATATAAATTCAAATAAGTCCACTGAAACTTCTTATCTAAATGAATTATTTTAATGGACTTGAAAAACATACTTTCAAAAATGAAATATAAAAAATGTCTGACTGTGAAATGTTCCCTATACTTGGGCATTTTTTGCCTATTGATGATGCATTCACCTTATCAGTAATGACACACTGCTCACTCCTACATGAAAGCACATAAGTCACTCTTCATAATAAAAAGTATTGGTATCAGTATTGGTGATTCTGGCCCAAAAAATCATCATTTGGTTATGCCACCCTGTTGGCGGCAGCAAAAAACACTTTGATGGACATGCATCAGTAAAAATGGATGTTAACAATCATTGCTTGGTGTTTTTTGTTAGCAGTTGAGAGTTATAGGCTAACAGTATTTTTAATTTTTAACAGTATAAAGTAAAAGTAGCCTACTTCAGCTGTTTTTTCCTCCTCATTACCATAAAGAATTTCAGATTTTTCCATATTGTAATTGACTACAGCACTACACTAATTGATGCGCTTCTGTATGTTCCACTTGAAACTCTTTAGAGATGGGTAGGGCTGGGCTGTTAGTTGACGTAAATGACGTCACCGATTATGAAAATATGTCAATTTGCATATCGACGCGTCGCTATAAACTACCACGTCTGGTCAGAGTATGTATTTACCCAGAGAACAAGCTGCAGAGAGCAAGACTCGCCGCGACCATCTCAAGTCTGGTCGTATTTTAGACAAAGATGCAACAGTTTGGCTCTCTTTTAACTCCACAAATTAACTCCACTTGTTTTGTGGTGCGCGTACGTAGGCTACTAGGTATTACGATAAGGATGCACACAGCTATTCAATCAGTTAGTCTGTCTGTCTGTGAAATAATTAATAAATCAATGAATCAATTGATCTATTAATTATTTAAACAAAAAAACAGGAAGGATTACAATCCATGCAATTAATATGAAAGTATTTTCAATGCTACTTCAATTTGTTATTAAAAAGAAATTGCGTGTTTCCACTGACCAGTTTCATTGCAAACTGATAGTACACCACCTCAGAGTGTCACTCAGACAATATCACGGAAGTCTGATGTAGACTTTCAAAATTAAAGCCCTCTATAATGTCAAGTATTTCGGTATTTCCATCTGAAGTCAAATTGATATGAAAAGGAAACTACCTGCTTCCACAGACCAATTTCGATGCAGGATGATAGTAGACTACCTCAGAGTGTCATGCACACAGTATCACGGAAGTCTTTCAAAATTAAATTAATTTGTATTGGAATTCTTGTTTTTTGTCAATAAGCTCATCATTTTTTAATTTGTGTACATTCAATTTTTATTGTGTATTTGTGGAAATGTGGAGATCCTAATGTATGTTATGGGGAGTGCATTAAGTGCATTCTGATTTTTTTTTCTCTTACTGTTGATGTATTTAGGAATTTTAATCACTGTAATTCTTTTACACAGGCTTAAAAGGGCAGGAGGCCTTAATGTACTTTGGGCCTACCCTGGTGTGAATGATGGAAATCTCATTTAGGAGTGTGGGTTAGTGTTAAGTCATTCTAAGTCCACACACAGGTGCTTTTTTTTAAATTATGGAAAATGTTTTAGGATCCTAATGTCACTCACCCATAAAATGTATGATTAAATATAAAAAATACATATACAATGCACATTTGGCTTTGTCTGGTCATTTTCAAACACTTAAAAACACAAGTTTGAGTCTTTAAATGATCCGGTAATCTTTGCTGACTTATGGCATTCAGCCCCAAGCTCAGTGCTAATGAATGAATAAAAAATACATGAATAAATACATCACAAACATATTGCTTCATTCAGTAAAATGTGTCCAGAAGTATCATGTGGGCAATATTCACAGAAATTGAACAATGGGACATCAGAAGAGATGACATCCTTAGAGACCTGCAGAAATCCACCATTGGTGTATATGCCATCAACAAGGACAGCAGGTGCTTGTTTTGTGAAAAATTGTCATCAGGGACAGTTTACAGCATGCTACATCTTTCCTCTGAAGATGCTTGCAAAAAGAATGGAAGAGGAACACTTTTGTGAGAGAACACAAAACAAAAAAACAATCTCACCGTCACCTTTATGAGGCTTAGTACGGTTCAGCATGTGACAGGATGAGGCTGCCACATGCCAAGTTTGAGTAAGAAATTATAACAGAAGCCCTGAAAGCGCTACAGTATCATATTAATAATAAGTTGTTCATGTTGAAGTTATTATGCTTTTTAGGTCCTCCCATCAGACACAACTGAAAAATCACTGAAAAAAACAAAAGAAACCAACCTTTGTAGAAGAGGTGTGTCCATGACGAAATTACATTCTCTTAACCAGGAGTTTATCTTTTCACTTGTGCACTACAGGCTACAGTAGATAAGTTAAATAATTTGTCCTCTAAATGAAGCACCGCACTTCCCCGCAGACGTCAAAAGAGCTCTTGCAGTGCAGAGCTCTCCTTTTATAGTGGAGGGTGAAGCCACTTTCACTTTTGGTTACAATGGTTAACTGGGATTCCCCTGAACTAAACTTCAGTTAAACAGCTTTGAGCACATACTGTTTTCCCTGCTGTGCTGCAGAATGTATTCTTTTGTTAGAATTATACAATGTTTACACTGTAACATCAAGTTTAATTACAAATACTGAGTTCACCTAACTCAGTTTTTATCAATTTGTTATTAACACTCATTTTAAATAAGTTACTTGTACACTGAGGTCGAAAAAGCTGTCAAACTCACTGTACTTGAGTTGGGCTCACTTGAACAAACCAAGTACTTAGAAGTTATGCTTTTTTCAGTGGTGAAATGTAACTTAGTACATTACTTTTGTACTTAAGTATCCTTCAAATTAGGGACACTTTACATGAGTAGTCTATTATTTGTTTGTCACTATCTACTTGTAGTCTGCTCCACCACATTTCATGGGGAAAATTTATTTTTAAGTGACCTATATGTAGGCAATAGCAGTGCAGCTAAAATTATCAGTTTATTAATTAATCAGAAAGATTTGGCATCTACTTTTGCCCTTTTATTTCACAGCCTAATAATAAAAAATGACTGTGATATCATGCCACTTTTTCTGAGGCATTATAATACCAATGTTCGAGGGATCTGCTTCCTCTGCCACTGTGTGGCACTCCATTCCATTTTTCAACATTCAGACTGATCTGCGTAGATCATCCCCGCCTCTTAGCCCATCATCTTACTCTGAAAGATGCCTGGACACGCCCAGCTGTGGGTGCACTTGGCCATTCTTGTCAGCATTACAGTGATTCTTGTTTTTGCTGCACTGATTTGATGAGTAAATAGTTTTATGCTGTCTTGTAGAAATTCAACACCAGATTTATGTGCTTGCATAAAACATGTGGTCATACTGTTGCAACTTGGCTAACAAGGATAAATATGTACAACCCAGGCCTTTGGACACTTTATGTAAATTCCTCACCTTTCAGCAATACTTGCCATTCTAAGTTCAAAACAAGAAAGAAGGTTAGTGACTACATTGGTGTGGATCTGATGAGAACCTTAGGAGGAGGCGCAAAGGGTGCAGTTCACAGTGTTGCCTTATCGACAGAGTCCAGTGTGTTTATAGATACATAAGTCCACAGCTCATCCTCTGTAGCACAAGACTTACCCAATATTGTTTTTTTTAAATTTTATGTTCGATCCTTTTTGAACATTTCACAAAACAAAAACAAAATAAAATGAACACACACACACACACACACACACACACACACACACACACACACACACACACACAAGGTTTCACCTTTTACTACCTTGTGTGCAAAAACATTTGCATGTCCAAAATATGAGACCTCACTGCAGAGTCTCTCTCTGTGAGTTCTTCCACATGTTGAGGAGGGTACACATTTCTCTTAGGGCACTCTGTGCTTCTTGAAATTATTTTCCAGACCTCTGTTTGTCTCCTCTGAGTTCTGAGAGTCTTCAAGTGTCTGCTCACAGACAATAGTGACAGTGTCAGTGACCTGTACATCAGTTATTCCCAGGGACTGGGACATGACCCAAGAGAATCAACAAATTTAGCATTTATATCTGCAGTACACATTTTAGAAAGCATTCAAAATGTGTACATTGTTTTACAGATGACAGGATAAAAGGAGAGTCTGTTAATTCTGCCTAAATGCACTGATTTTTTTCATATTTATGAGGCAGGTTAAAATGCTCTATGTTGTTTTTCTGATGAGTGGAAGTAAAAACAGTAAGATGAGTTGTTAATGCTTTTGATAACATTTGCCAAAATAATATGAGGTGATGCAGAAATGGTGGTAAAAAAGGGGTCAGGAATATTCATGTTAGTCAAAGATTTATTGATCAGGTATATTGCGACTTGGCTTGCAATGGTTTCTCATTTTTTTAAAAAGGGTCCCAAGCAGAAAAAGTTTTGGAAACACTGCTGTACATCCTCTCCTGAACCAACAGGATAATCACAGTCCCCTTCAGAGTTTGTTACAGTCTTATCTGGATCAACATTCTTTCTTCTTGCATCCACCATTTGTGTTGTAAATTCCCTGTTATTTACATTAAACCAGGTTCTTATGTTGGTTTTTAGTCAGGCACCTTTTTGGACAGCTCAGGTGTCACAAGTAATGTGTGTGGAGTTAATGAGCACATGCTGCACTGAGGCTGCTTCTCATCTACACAGAATTTGTTCCTGACAAAAAAAAAGCATTCTACATTCAATATTCTGCATTCTACATCCTCCATCCCTCATCTTAAGCTGGGGACACACTGCAAGATTTTCAGTGTTTGCAGATTTTGAAAAGACTTGGAGCACACACTACACGACTGGCTTCAGCAGATTCTTTTAAAGACTGGAGATCACACATTTAAGGACTGCAGCAGATGAGGGGATCACTACAAGACTGCGTCCAGAGTCGGCTCAAAAAATTCAAACTGTTTGAATTACGGCGACTGAAGTCGGGAGTAGTCTGTTCACCTCACACACTTGCTGATTCCAGTCTGTACCACATCACACGCTAACAGATTCTGCACTGACTTGCCATGATGACTGTCCCCAACCAGAGCTGACTGGCGCAGACTAGCCCCAACTGCAAATCGTGGGTAAAATCTGGCCAAAAATCTTGTGTCCCCAGCTTTAAAGTCAGTTCATTACACTGAATATTCACTTGTAATGCTGCCAGTCATTTCTATATAAAGAACCTGAACTGTACCCTGTGTCTGCGTCTACTCTGGATAAAGTGGTTCCAGCAAAACAAATTACATTATTTAATTAATTATTAAACACTGCCTTTGAAGCAGCTCCTGCTGCACACATCACTTACAAAAACACTCTAGCTCCCTCTTCAGGCAGTAACAAGTAACAATCATAGTGCCCCAACACAGCATCAACATCACAACAGTTTATTCTTTTCATCTTAAGCATTTTTACACACTTTACTTTTAAACACCACAATTCATCCCCTGTAGCACGACACCCAATATTTTTAAGAACTCATGAGTTCTTAACACACACAAGGTTTCACCTTTTACTACCTTGTGTGCAAAAATATTTGCATGTCCAAAATATGAGACCTCACTCCAGAGTCTCTTTCTGTGAGTTCTTTATAATTCCACATGTTGAGGAGGGCACACTTTTCTCTCCAGGCTCTCTGTCAATAGTGACAGAGAGCCTGAAGTCTTGAAGCTTCGAGCTTCACCTGGAATTTTATCTGAGTTCTAAAAGTTGCAGCAACAGTTTGCATCTTCATTGTTCAATATTTTGAAGTATTTCCACACAAAACTGGTGGCAGACTGACAGAGTGTCATGTGTCTTATGAAGATGGTAGAGTCAAAAGTTATTGTATGAAGTGCATTCATAATCATATATGCTTGAATTCATGGCGATTTGTGATCGTTAACCAATTAATAAAAGCTCCCTGCCCAGCCGGTAGCAAATAGGAGCCAGAAAACACACACTCCCCGAATGAAAATTAAATCTTAAGAATAATATAGCACATGCTATGATATGATATAGTAGACAAAAAGTTATATATTATTTATTAATGTAGAGTGTGTTTTAGCAAAGACATGATTATTGAAAAGCTGGTTGTATCTTGGTTAAATGTTCTAATGAAAGAAAGTTTGACAATTTTGCAATATCTTGTGTGCTGTAAAGTGGTTTGGATAAAATGAAATCGGAATCGGCCAAAATTGGTATCGGCCGTCCAAGCACCCTGCAAATCGGGATCGGCCCCAAAAATTGTAATCTGTGCAAGTCTAGTTGAGAATAAAGCCAATACAGTTTTTTTGCAATCATTTACGTCATTTTTCCTACTGCACTGCAACGCCGAATTTTAGGGCTCCCCCAACTGTCAAATCCCACTTTAACCACTGACCATACCCCAGTGGCTGTCATGCAACTCTGACAGTAAACTGCTTTGTGGATTTTCTGGAATAACCACCCTGAATCCCCAAAGAAGACAATCATACTCTACTGAGTTCAAATATTTATTTAGTGCATGGTTGTAGGACCTCATTTGGTACAAAGTATTTGTGCAACATCTTTTGCAGATCCAGTAGTTCAGTTTTCGCAGCTTTATTTCCCTTGTTTAGGCTTTAGTTGATTTAGATTAAGGTAGAGGGGAGAACCCTCTTCCACTAGCCCCATGTGGGCTGGACAGTGGTGGCTCCCTTTCTTTTGTTATTTTTCAGCTGGCCCACCAGTGTTTAGTTAGTTTGGGAGGGGGTTTAATTTAGCTAGGTTCTCTTACGTTCTTTAGTTTTTGAGTTGGTCACATTGATTGTTTACTGTTTCAATAAAAAACATGTTTATTTTTTTGCAACTCTTGGCTTGTCTAATTGTTTCGTTCTCATTGGTACGAGCTAATTTAGGGGATCATAACACTGAGTATGTTGCAGAAATGATATCTCAGTGAGTCACTGTTGATGAGACATGCAGTCAGTGGAGAATGAGGAGAGGAAGCGAGTGGAGGAGACGAGGAGATGAATTTACTGAATGAAAAGCACCCTGGGATGTAACCAAGACGTCCTTTCCTCTGAAGCATCACGTGAAGAGACATCTGTTTGTGATGACAGCAGCAGATGATCACAGCTGGATCAGCTGTCAGTCAGCTTTAACAGCTGTACAGACTTCTGATGGAGGTTGTGTCTGCACACAACTTGAAGAACAGAACATGAAGAACAGCCTGCATTTTGTTACTAATTATACTGTTAACTGTGTCCTGATCAGTCAGAATGTCTTTGTTTATATCTGTATTTACTGATATACTGATCATGAATTCATTGTTGAATAACCCTCAATGTGACTGTGGTGTATTATGAGCATTATAAAGTGTTTATTAAGCTTTCAGGGAAAATTTAAACGATGTAACTTGTATCAACCCAGACACTCAGGAACGATCAGCCTCACATGTGACTGAATGGAAATGATGATAAAAAAAGTGTTTCAAACTGACAGACAGACTCTCCTACCCCTCTGACTCTAATTATAATCTTAATTTTTTAACAACATCAGAAATTACCTGTCATGAAACTCTAGTAAATGAAGAAGGAAGGTTGCTTTAACTCGGTTTAGTTCAGGTAATATATTTCAGAGGAATTTTTTGTACATTTGTTGAAATTCTCTTTGCATCCTGACAGCAATCAATAAATCAAATGCTTAAAAAAAGGTAAATAATCTTGGATGTGGGGCAGGTGCAGGCCTGTAATAATAAGCCCATCTCATCATTTCATTTGGTCTGAATGATTCAAGTGACTCCATTGTAAACCCATCACAGCTGTATAAGATGACTGTGAAGAAAATCTCACCACAACACAATGACACCACTGGTCTGTTAGATAGATAACACTGGAGGGCACCATTTAGACAGACTGACTGCAGTCCGCCAGCTCTGAGGAAACTGAAGAAAAAGTCAGTAAACTAATTCAGAATAGAGGTGCTACATTAGCATTTGCTGGTTTCCAATCAATGTTACATTTCAAAATTACAATAGTTTAAGTCTAAGTCTGTGGTTTGATTGCTCTTTGTTCTGGCTTTAGGAATCAACTATTTTGTGTCTTCACTTTCTTTATCCAAGCCTTAGCAAACTTTTATTTTGAAATATATTGTGATCCAACCACACTCCTGATGAATCTGCTGCCTGATGTGTGACTTCAGAGTATTTTTGGAAACATGTCAGAGACTAAGAGCACTGATAAAAGCCAGCTTTGATCAGATAACTAATGTAATGATGAACTGACCAGTGATTCATGTTCAGACACTAAACACAAGTGCAGTCAATGAAATGTTAGCTCACCTCACATGTAGCAGTGTTTACATGTAGCCACTTAATCACATGTGGGACAAACATGATACCATAAGATGCCTCCCATCCTAGAAAAATGTTAAATAATGGGATTTTTAAAAGTGATCATTTGAAAGAAAAGGTATGGTAAAACTATATAAATAAATGAGGTGATGATATTTCTGTTTACTTTAGAAGTTATTATACACTGTATGCTGTGATTCTGATCTTGGAAACATTAAAGACATCCAAAGACAGTCTGATGATTTTATCTCTTTATTCATTCAGGAGTAAATAACCCCACATAAAGAATGAATGATATTAATTCCTTTTAACATGTAAATACTTGGAACCAGATATTTTACAGAAACAAAAACCAGGAGTCTCTAAATTCTGAGTTAGGAAAATCGCATAATATGCTCAAATAAAGAATAAAAATAAGAAAAAAAAATCTGTCATGTATATCCTACATGTTGACTTTTAGACTGAATGATCATTTAATACACTGAAACATTCTGCATCAGATACTTCCCAGAAAAAAACAGATTCTAAACTCTGAGTAAATGATCACATATCATACCTATTTTTTAAACTTTGAACAATTGAAATATTTGATTAGATACTCAAAAGAATAAACAGTAAATGCACATGTTATCAGATACTTCACAAAGCAATACAAGCCTGCACATCATTAATTTGATAAAAGAAAGTAATCTGTCTCTTTGTTACCTTCATTAACTGTGAACATCTTTTCAGTAGCAATGTGACATTCATCTGTCAGCAATAAATCATAAATTCAAACTCAGATTCAATCAAACTAGAAACATTTTAAACGTTTGTAATATGTGCTCCTCACATTTTCATTGACTCAACGTATCAAAAAGCATTTAAAAAGATCATCATCAACATTTAAACAGTTCTAACTAATTATTTTTGTTAAACACATTAAATGTCATCTTGGGTAAAGGTGAGCTCTAGTTACAGTTATTCTCTCACGTCCACATTGTAAAATATCTGTAATAACTTCAACCTTCTCATACAACATCTTACATCACAGAAACAAAACACATTCTAATTTCTGAGTAAATAAGTGCATATCATACTTTTTCAACCTTTTTGTCCTATTAATACCAATAAAATGTGCAGTGAGTGATTGATAATAAAATAAATGTAAATATTTGACATCAGATAATTCAGAGAAACAAAAGACATTAATCAGAAAAAAGAAATTTCTGTCCTTTGACAAAACCACATGAAAACTGAGTGAACTTTTAAACAAAATGCAGAGTAAATGTAAATATGTTTTACAAAAGACAATGAAAGACTACATATATTTGATAAAAGAAAAAAAAGACTGTTACCTTGATTAACTGTGCACAACTTTTCAATATATTTATCTCACAAAGATCATAAATTCAAACTCATTAAACTAGAAACATGTTGAATGTCTCTAACTTTTGCTCCAAACATGTTCATTGACTCAAAGTATTTTAAAATTGCCTCATCAACATAAATATAGAGTTAAAGCAGATTATTGTATATTAAACACGTTAAATGTGATCTCAGGTAAAGATGAACTCTAGTTGCAGTGATTTTCTCTCATGTCACTTTTGTAAGCTGTTGTGATAAAACATCTATCTTCATTCTTCTCATACTGAATATTATAACTTGTGATATACATTTTGTTGCATAAAACAACTTAAGATCAAAATATCCATGAAAGGAGGAGAGGTACCTCTGTATACTCAAAACAATTGAAGTGAATCTTAGTTGTCTCTCACTTGATGTTAAATGACTCTTTGAGACTCTTTTCTGCCTGCTCATATGTGATAAATGTCCAAGTTGCAGGAATATTAGCAGGTTTTGCATCATATGCTTTAGCAAACTGATTGTTGAACTTTCTCATGACATATTTCCAGTAGTCTGATGCCTCAAGACTTGCATCTGGAGCAATTCTCCAGTCTGGGAAAAATTCTTTGTAACTCTTGTAAGGGTGATATTCACCATTTGTGGCATCGCAGCGAAAACACCTGTCACTGATCACTGAGGACGAGCATATGTCAATACAAAGTTTTTCTGTTTGCGTTGACCTGAATCTACCCAGACCCTTTGGCCGATGTAGTGAAGTAAAATGTTCAGTATGAGCATTTTGTCCTGCCTCACAAGGCGCTTTGCAGAATGGACACTGTTTACCACATCCAATCAGTTTGGTGAAAAGCTCTTTCTGAGGCTTCACGTGAAGTTTTCTCAGTTTCTTTCGGATGTCTGTTTCTTTAAACTTCCCTCGTAGAACTTCCCCCATGTCCTCCACACACTTTGTGAGCCAGTGAGCAAACTGTTCCTGGTCAGCATTGTTCAGTATCATGAAAGCACCAAGAGCATCTTGGGAAATTACCAGTTTATCACCAAGTTCTTGACAGATATTTTCGATGAATCTCTTCGAGTTGCCACTGTTCTCTGCTTTAGCTTTGTTGATAGCATTATTTATGCTGTTGATACTTGACTGAAGATGTCGATCCTCAAACTCAAACATTGTCGACTCATTTGAGAAGTGTTTCACTATGCAGTCAAATACCCATTTGTTTACATAATCCTCATAGGAGGAAATATAGCTCTGATACTTTTCAAAGTCATCCTTTGAGAGCAAATCCAGTAAGATTGAATACTGGAGGAACATTCGTGTGCTGAACTCAAAGCTTGTCTGCATGTGATCGATGATATCAATACCCAATGAACGGTTGACTAAGTCTTCCACTGCAGGCCTCAAGCAGCAGTTTGTGAATTCTTCTGCCTTCTTCTGGCACTGGTCTCGTTCGTGAAACACATCTTTGAAATCAGCACAAAACTTCTCTTTGTTTTTATTCAGACATCTGTAGGGATCATTCTTACTTATGAAATCTTGATGCAGTTTCTGAAAGTCTCTGGCTGCAAATCCACAGATGTGCTGTTTGAGAGAAACTTCAAACTCAATATCTATCTTTACATCCTGACTCTTTAACAGCCCCTCATCAATCTTGTGTAGGATCTCCTGGATGTAAGTTTCATGGTAATTGTTTCTTTTTCCCATTTTTTCAGCCACAAATTGTTGGCAATCTCTTATGATACTATCAGCTATGTTTTGTGAAGCCATCACGTGATCATTAATGTTGAAGAACTTACTGAATTTGTGTTTGACCTGTTTGTAAAGTCCTGTAGCTGAATATTTGAAAGCTTCCAAACCACAATCTTCCAGGTTTTTTTTACTTAACAAGACACATGCATGACTTCCCTTGTGTGATAGATTTGTTCTCAGGAGGTACGACACATTTGCAAAGACATTTGTGGCTGTTTGTTTAGGGAAAGACAGTTCATTGAGTATTTTATTCCACATTTTATCAAATTCAATGTCTAGTTCTTCATCTGTCATGTTGACTTTTTTCCCCCGACATTCTTCAATCAGTGCACACACTCTCCCTTCTAACTCTTTTGTGTGTTTCTCCTTGATCTTATCAATTTCTGCCATTCCCCGTCTGATGTCACATGTTGCTGTGAGCTGATTAAGAACAGAGTTCTCCATTTGTTTTCGAAGGCTCTTTGCACTGTTTGCAAAGTCCTCTCTGTATTGTTCAACTAGATAGACGTGACCCCCTGTTTGCTTGAAGTACTGTGACAGATTGTCAAGAAGTTTTGTCTCCCATTTAGACAACTCTGTGCAAGCTTCACTTTTCAGACCAGTTACAAAATCTGAGATGTCAGACTTGTCAGATTTCACAGCAACTGTGCCAAAGTTGGATATTTTTATTTCAGCTTCTGTAACCCATGTGTACATGTATTTTTTGAATTCCCATTCCCATTTGTTGAATTCTGTGCACAGTCTCATGTATGCATCAGCCACTAGACTGTTTCTGAAGCTGAAGATGAAGTTTTCATGCTTTACTGCATTCCACAGGCTTTTTGTCCACTCTGTAAACTCCAAGATATTATTAGCAGAAGACTCACAACTTCCTAAAACTTGGATTATGTTCTTCTTGAGCTCATAAACAGCCTCACTGTACCCTGCATTGACTGGTGCCATTGGTGGGTTTCCATTCCAGAGTC
>JAJHUR010084806.1:0-40776 GCA_027495735.1 Lutjanus campechanus
TTTTTTTTTTTTTTTTTTTTTAGACAGGCCTTTCCATGGGCAATTTTCCCAGGACGACCCCATTATTATTCCACAGAGACGTCTGCCCCCTCCGAACCCTATGGGTGGTCTTTCTGAAGGCAAAAGGAAGAGGAAAAGAAAAGGGAAAGGGGGGAAAAAAAATCTGGTGATACACCCGTGGAGACTGGACAACAATAAAATACGCAACAAAGTAAAATGAGGCAAAACATGACGAAGAGGCAAACAGCACTCCAACATATTGCAAGCTTACTCTGTCTACACTGATGGACCGTCTGGTGTGGTCTAATCAAGGCAAAAATGAACACAAAATCATGTCCAGATTTATGTTTGTGTTCCAAAATCTAGCATAGTATAACCTATTTCTATCTTATGACCAGATTATTGTGCATTCTCTGTGTATTTGTGCCACTGGTAACCAATCCTCTGTTTATATTACCTACAGGGACAGTTTGAATTGACCCCAGACTGAGTTGCTTTTAAATTGTCCAGTCCATAAAATTCTGTCCTAAACCAATAAGAAACATCCAGTTGAGGAAACCCCTGCTAAATCATGGTGAAAGACAAGCTGACCACAAGGCCGTCTCCATGGAAGCTACACCCTCAGCTGAAAAACTGCTCTGTGCTGATTCAAGTTGGGAGCAAAGGGAGGCTGCATTTCCTCCACCCTGAACCATATTAATTGCTGGGTCGCACTTTATTTTACAGTAGACTAAAAAAGACGTAACAAGTTGTACTTTGTATAAATTAGACAAAACTAGAAAATAATATGTTTTTTATTAGACACTATTAGATCCTTTAATAGATCCTTATTAGACTTAGAAGGTAATTAAGGACACATTACAGCAGAACTGTACTGTAAACTGAAGTGAATCACATTTCTACTACTTGAAACACATCTTATTTAGCGGGTACTGTACCAGAGGTGTAAATATAGACAGTGCAGGAAATGCGGTTGCACTGGGGCTCGTGGGGTGGAGGGGCCCATAGAGATAGCAGGCCATGCAGCTGTGTGACAACAGGCCTTTGCAAGTGATACAGAATGCCACCATGGAAATACTATAGTATAGTACTATAGTATTTCTTTCTTTTTCTGGGGGGTGAAATAGTCACACTAGTAGTCTATAACAAAAAACTTTGAAAAACTATAATCAAAAAATAAATAAATGAATAATTTCTTATTTTCTTTGGAATTTTTGTCATATACAGACATGCAATGATGTTGAATTATATTAATCTGAATTGTTGAATTATATAATTATATTATTATAACTGAATGATTGTTGGATAATATGTATGTTGATGTTGTCCAATGTAAAGATTCTATTTGATCATGTGACAAGACAGCACAATATAGTAGCTAATTTGGTGCAAAATCTGTCGAGCTTGCTAGCATGCACTAAATTCCATCTTAATAGTTTGCACTGGGGCCCATTGTAACTACCTTACACCACTGTCCCATATAGTTGGCAGAGTAGCCAAGACCAGCGCCTACTTCTTTGATCAAATCAGATTATCTGCCTACAGTATCCATAGTAAAAAATATTCCTCTAGCTCTGTAATTTTGGCCTTTACTTGGTAGATTTGGTTCACATATCGTTTTTGAATGGGGAAGTAGAATATATGTGATTTAACAATAGTTTACAGTGCAGTATTATTGTAACGTGCAGTGATGGTCTAATACAGGTCTCATACTGTCTAACAAATAGCATATTGATTCTATTTTTTAATCTAATTTGATATGAAGCACGGCTGGTTATTTCTCATTTGTGTACTGTAAAATAAAGCGCAACCGATGAGTTACATAAACAACAGTCATGGGAGTCGACTAACTCTTGGGAAATTATATTTATTTAAGTTTACACTTCCGTGTTGTCACCATTTGATTTTGCTCGCTGTTTGAGTAGGCTTAGGAAGTGAGTCTTTGCCCTGCAGCCATCCATCTTGCGCTGGCCCCATGAGGACACCAGCCTGTGCCAAGAGGCCAAGCCGGGCCAGCCTGCTGGAACCCTTGGTGAGCTCCCTGCCTTTGTCTGAGGATGTGGAAGAAACCTGGCACCGGCCCGAGGTCAGCGTCACAAAATTATATTACCATAATCCCATTAAGTGTGTCTGAGGCCTCATGAGCTCCAGCTCAGTCTGGAAGGAAGGTAGGTGAGGGCTGGCAGTGAGTGGGTTTGTGGCTGAAGAGCACAGTCAGTGGATAATATAGGATGGTAGCTTACCTGCACTTAATATATTTAAGCCATTGTGATATTTTTGGCTTTTATGCCAGATGCAAAGATGTATCATAAACCTGTGTATTAGTGCAGGCTATCACAGTATGCAGTAAACTATTTTCTGTGACTGAAATGGACTGTATGACCCCCCAAAAAAAAAAGGAACATAAATGTGCCTGAGAGGAAGAACACTCTCCATAATTGAAGCCAGGAGCCTAAACAAGATGATGGATCAAGTGGGTTTGTCTATAAGCTTTATATAATCAAGGTTTCTCATCCTTATCTTTATTATCCCTTGTCATTCAGAAAAGGATTCTCTCCAATAATAATGAGATTTTCCGTCCATCTTTACATTTGTTTCCAATTAAGACACTGAGAGAAAAGTTTGGGCTGTCCAACCAGCCACGGGTACAGTAGTTTGTCTTTGCTAATTCCCTCATCTGTACCTGGTAAATCTCCATGGAACATATCATTTTACAAATGCCCATTAGGCACAGGTTGTTTGAGGGGATGCAAATAGACATGTCAGCAGAACTGATATTATTCTCACAGGGCATTAGAGCTGAATATAAGTGGAGCTCTGGCAGGTGATTCTTGAAACACAACTGTGGCTGTTAGACAGAGAGAGATTATCTGATGTGTAATGCAGCCTAGTTTTATGTGTTGTTTCATTGTTTAAAATTGTGACCACAGCTATGAATAAAATAATAAAAAATTAGTCACAGTAATATTTTTTCTGCCATGTAGACTGATGAATTTGGAATTTGTTCAGCCACTGAATTGACCTTAAGTTCCAACCATTTTTGAGCCAAGTGGAACTTGTTACCCAGCAACTTTCTCCTTTCCCGTTTCCTATACGTAGTTATGCTATGTATGTACTCTGCTCGTCTATGTTGAAAAGAAAATCAGATTTTGAATATGATTTTAAAAATGTTGCTAGGGAACCTGTAAACATATATAACACATATCATCATCAGCTAAAGTTAGCTAAATGCTAGCTAACTGGTTTGCAAGTAATTGATTCACATTAGCTATGTAGTTAACTAGCATCTTGCTAATAATAGCTATCGGATGTAACTAGCTTGCTAAAGATGAACAGATTAGCTAGTTAGTGAGGTATTGCAACAGACTCAAAGCACCAAAACATTTTTGAAAAAGTCAGATTCAAGATATTCCACAAACTTTGTTATGAGAAGTTTCATGTAGAAACTACTTTCTCTCATTTAGAAAGAAAGTAGCTCCCGTTGATTCTGAAGTAGGTCTGGTAGATTCAACTACAGATAGAAAATAGTTCCTACGTGAAACTGCTCACAGGTCTGTGGATTATCTTGAGTATCTTAAGCTGGTGAGTTTTTCTTTTTCTTTCTTTTTTTGTGCTTTGAGCATCATAGAACTAGTGGCATCTAGTTCCATAGAGAAGGCAGAAATCTACTATATGCCTGATATTTCCAAAACTGGGCAACTCACACCAGAACAGTATACATGAATAAAAATAACTACAGGCCAGGGGAATAAAATTTATTTTTGATTTTGCTGTCCCTTTAAGATGTGACTATGTTGCTTTTACAGGTCCCCCAGCAATATCTTTTAACCATCTTCAAAATGTGGTTCTCTTTTCAACACAGGCAGGTCTAGCACACAGCTCATCTAAGCGGGAAACAGGAAAGGAGAAAGCTGACCGAGGTTCCAAAAAGGGGTGCGACTTACAAACAGGATGACTGCTCTGAGGCTTCTGTTTGCTTGCTTCATAATTGGTCATAATTATCTTTCATGTTTATCCTGTACTGGATCACAGTGTGAAAAACAATGTAAATTAAAGACTTGTCGCCATAATAGTCAGCTAAGCTAATGTACTCTCAGATC
Organism: Lutjanus campechanus; assembly: GCA_027495735.1. NCBI lineage: Eukaryota > Metazoa > Chordata > Actinopteri > Lutjaniformes > Lutjanidae > Lutjanus > Lutjanus campechanus. Next base: position 4,101 of record JAJHUR010084806.1, read on the forward strand.
AGAGCAAGAGTGGGAGGAGATGCACATGGCGTGGGAGCGTATATATGTGTGTCTGTTCGGGGGAGCAGAGGTCTTCATCGCCTGTTCTAGAGCTGACTAGAGTGAGCCAAGCTGCAGATAATTGTCGACAGCCATTTCTTTACTTACAGGGCCCAGTATTTCAAACATACCTCCCTTATGTTTGTCCATTCCAGCTACGGGACAACCAGTAAGACTTAATCCCTTGTCCAAATAAGTTAATACCTCAGCTAACATGTAAAAGTAAAGTTCAGGGCCAAATGCAGATTCCTGAGAAACAGACAGTGCCTAACCTGGCAGTAAACCAATTAATTACACACACAGTTTGTCATGGAGACATGAAGTGACACACACACACACACCACCCTGCTCTCTCTCACACATACCAAGAAATAAAAACTATTTTTGCTTTGCTTTCGAAATAAAATGCCTCTCTTTCACATATTTCAAAATTCTGCATGCCTCTTTGTGCTAATTTGTGTGTTTATATCTGTGTGTGTGTGCCTGCAGATTTCTTCTTTCCCCTGTTTTGCTTCCTCTTTTCCTTTGCTGACCACAAGCCCCAGCATGTGTTCTGATATGGGTCGTCTCTGCAGCCTTTTCCTTTGGGAGTGGAGCTTAGTGAAATATGGGCAGAATGCCTTACGGTCAATGGGGTCTTCACCAGCCTCATTTCCTCCACGCAGAGCTCTGTCAGACAACGCTTAGCAGAGCCCCCAGGCCCGATGCTGACAGCACAGGAGGAAGCAGACAGTATTAAGTTCCCTTAAAATTAAAGCAAATATCACTTCACTGTAATAAATAGAAGCAGTAACTCAATTTGAGTAAAGAGGCTAATAAGACACAAGTGTCTTGTGATTCGCTGCTCAAGTTCTCTGTTGGGTAGATCGCTGTGGCAAGACAGTTGACTGCTCACATAACTGGGTGACAGTAAGCTGCAAGTTAAATCTGCAGCAGCTTTGAAACAAAAGCTAATATCTGAAGCATAATTACAATAATTTGAAACCTACCCAGAGGAAAAAAAGTGCTGCACTTTAATTATTACAAGTATACTTTTAGGGTTTGTTTGTTTGTTTTTCCTTAATTCAATGCCACTACAAGGAACTTTCATATTTTGTTGATTTCAAAAGCCGCTGTGAACAAAAACAATAGTATTTCCATTGTGATAACCACAAAAAAAAAACATCAAAAATAAAATTATCTAAATAAAAATCTCCTCCTGCTTCCTTTTAACCGGCTAACGCTCTTGTCACTGCAACTTTGGTTGGGAAAATGTAACCACAGACTCATTTTATCTGATCTCAGGGAGCTTTTAAGTATATTTGAAACATACTTTTAAAAAGTGTACTTCAAAATAGATATTATTAAGTTCAACTTCAATGTACTAAAATAAATATACTAAATCTGCTATGCTTAAACTGTTATTTCAGTTACTTTATTGCAAGTATATTTAGAATTGTACACTAGTGTACTTCTAAAAGGTATACTAAATTGTCAATACTTATAGTGGTAAGTTTACTTTTGAAAAGTATAATTATTTTTAGGCTCTTTGTACTAAACTAGTAGAATGCTTTATTGCAAAAGTACACTAAATACACATAAAACTGTGGTTTCCTACAAGTTCATTACAACTAAAATATACTTAGTATAAAATTAGTTGCTCCAAATTAAAGAAACTTAAATTTAAAGCTAGGGAACTTTCATATTTTGTTGACTTTATGAACAAAAGTTGTGGCGTTTCCACTGTAATAATCACAAAATATGTAATATAATATTTGAGGAGAATCTGACCCAGGGGCAGCCATTTCTTTAACTGAACCAGTATTAAATTGAGACTGTTTCATAACCAGTTAAATAGTAGCCTTAAGTAGCCCTTAATCATTAACACATTTGAAATATACTGATGATTAGTCCGACTCCAAGTACACTCAAGTATACTTAAATTTAATCTACCCAGCACACCTATTTTAACCAGAGTACTCTATTGGATCTGTCAGAAAGAAATCTGCGTCACGTGCTCTGCTCTCATCCTGCAACTTTCACAAAGTTATGTGTGCAAGCTCTTTAGTGCATTAATTGGTAGCAGTTCTGGGATGGGGGTTGGGCACGGTTTGGGTTTGTTCTGCTGTGTGCCCCTATTATTTTCTCCACAGGCAGTTTAGTGCTTTCCAACTACATCTGAAGCATCAGCAGTTTTGGCCTTATCGTGCGCAGAGGGGAATACTTTGAAACGAGGTGCAGGGGGACTCTCTGCAGGAAGCTTTTATGCAACTTTTATTTGAGAGAAAAGTTGCTTTTAGTCCTCTCAGACAGTTTTATCTGTTTGATGGTCATGGCTCCTTTGTAGCAGGATATCATTTAGTACAGCTGCAGCTCACATAAGTTAAGATTTAAAACTCTTCCTAATTCGGCAGCTGTATTTCCAACAAGAAGCAAACCTCTTGGGAATCTTTTCCAGTACCCTGCCAGAGGCTCAAAAAACATGGAATTAGCATCATGTCCCAGAGTGCCTTGCAGCAGCAGCTGGGGGGAACAGGTGTGTGTGGTGAGCACATGGTGTGGGTGATGAGGTCTGCCACATGTTAAATGCATAAAACACAACATTGCATGCTTAACCAGTGCAGAGAGAGACAGAAAGAGATTCTTACCTCTATGTTTTTGTGTCCCCTGTCAGATTATAAGAGTAGAGGAATCTAGCCAATACATCTGGAGAAAGAGAACGTGGAAAAAACATAGAAAAAGGTGCCAGCTAAGTGTCTTTTTGACGTGGGTAGATGAAGGAGAAATCTGAATCTCTCACTTTAGAGCAGGATCACACAGTGGGATTTCAATAAATGAGTGAGTGCTGTGCCCAAGTGCAGAGCCAAAGCTGCCAGACAGTACATCCAGCCCCCTTTCTCTCTCTCTCAGTCTTTTTTCTCAAGTCACTTTCTGTAACTTGCTGTGAAATTCCAAGGAGACTTCAGGAGAATCAGGAGACAGACATTTGGTTTTGAGTGCAGTAAAGCCAACTTCTCAAAAGCTAGACTGCATGTTTTAATGATCTTTTTTTTTGCAGAAGAAATTGTATATCTTCTTGTTGTGTCTTTTAACACTTTTAACACCGTTTTCTCCCTAAATGTCATCATTGTTAAGTTTAACCCCAAGCAGATGAGAGGGAGAGGCCTTTGAATAAAACCACAGAACTCTATTACTGGTTACTATGGTTATAAAGCCCGCTGGGCCTCGATGGCTCATTGGCATTGGCCAATAGCAAGTGAGACGAGGCTCCTAACCCTGGGAAAAATCATGCCCTCTCCTGATTTATGATAGCTGTGAAAACTTCAAAATTCTCTCCCAGACGTGTCAACAAACATCACAGCACAGGTTCAGCTATGCGTGTGCTCATGTGCAAAGATCCAACAGGCCTGTTTGACACCTTGTTAAGGTTTTCCTCTCCTTCCTCGTGCCCTCTCTACTCTTGCACATCCATGCCTCTGTGGCCCTTTGGGCTTCGGGTACTGACCCCAAAACTCTGAGGATCACTCAAAGGAGCCTCCTAACCACCACAACACTGTGGCAACATTTGGCCTCCAGATTTGTTTTTCTTGAGGTTTCCCCATGGAAGTCTTTTTAAAGCTTCTCGTTATTGTTGTACAAATTGATATGTTACCAGTGTTTCAGCTGTTTTTAGCACAATTACTGACTCTAACATTGACTACGTTTCCAAGCAGAAAATATTATGTTTTTGCCCTTATTGTGAAAAAGACAAGATTCCTCCGAAGCTGTTTACACACCTGATGAAAATGAATATTCCTCTAATATTCCCATTTAGATTCAGCCACGCATACTCACCCTTAATGCGTCATACTTCAACCTTCATGAAAGGGTCAGCATTGCAACATTTTGGGCACATTCAAAAACCTGTTGATATCCAAGTCTTTTATAATGTTTAAAAGTAGTGTGTTTCTCCTTCCAAACAGAAATATGTGCTAGTTGGTTTGTTTACAATGCACAGAGCTGACCATAAACAGGCAAGAGGCCTGTGGTAAAAGACGTATATTTCAGATGCACTATATACATGTCCATAGGACGCTGCTAAAACCTGCATAATCTCAGCATATCCCACACAGTAAAAATCATACAGGAATTTAGCGGAACCAACTAGTCTTTTCTCATTATCTTGATGTAAATATACAAGTTTTATTTATTAAAGTTAAATTAAATTAAATTTTAAATTTCAAATCAAATCTTTCAAATCTTTTGACTTCAAACAATGAGTTGAATGTACTGTGCAGAGTTCAGTCAATTCATTAAATCAAGTTTGTAAAGACACATGATCAGCATATTATTAGACTTCCCAGCGTTCATTGCTTGAGGGCTAAAGCTCCCTTGAAACCCTGCTTTTTTATAGTTTGAAGTTTCAAACTGAGAAAATGTGAAATGTTGGATTGTCTGACTGAAGAGATGTGGTTCGTCCTAACATCTTAAGCTTACTGAACATGTTTTCTCAGCTACAACTGACTTAGTTTCACGTTTATTTGCAGTTTATTTGCTTTGAATTATTACAAAATTACCTCAACTTGCTTTTTCAAATTCAGTCAACTTAATTTTAAGGGAGCCCAGACTCTACTGTTTTAAGTTCATATTGTGCCCGTCTTTAAAAAAAATGTTAAGTTAAAATAAGGCCTAATTCTGAATATCCAAATGGAATATGTTGTTATATAACAAATCAAATCAGTATATTGTCATATTCAGAATAATTTTAGAAAAATTGTGTGCATGTAAACGTAGTCACTGATAGATATCAAACACAAGCTTATCACGAGCACATCACAAACTTCTCGGATTGGGAAAGAACTGGAAAACAAAACTATTTTTGCCACAGTCACAAATTTGATTTACCCTAACTGAAAATAATTATGTTAATCAAACGATTATGATTTTTGTTAGGCTCTGTTCAGTTATACATCAGATAAATCAGTGGGTCTATTAACCTCTACATTAAAGCCTTTATGTCCTACCTAGACCGTAACAAAAGTCCAGAGACCTGTGTCCCTGTGTCTAATCTGCCAAAGTACTCCACAATAACCATGAGAACAGACTCTCCTGTAAGATCCAAGAATGCACTGTTGCATATCAATGACCCACATCAACAGAGAAAGACAGAGAGAGAACAAAAAGAGAGGATAAAAGGGCCCCTTCCCAACACGGGCACACACACACACATACACACAAATACACTACAAACACACAGGCAGGCAAGTCCGTGAAATATGACAGCCCCACGGTGAAGAAGGTGGGGGTGAGGGAAGCCATATTGTAACAATCTTATTCTGTGGTCATTAATCGTATCCTGCTGTTCCAGCCTCCCCGACCGTGTGCGCTGAGCGTATGTCAAACACATTTCCCCTCTCTCGGTGGGCGCACTCCCAGCCAGCTCTAATGCTGCACAAAGACACAAACCCTGAGAGCTCCTGAAGGCAGACAGGCCAGATAATCTCCCCCTCGGACTCCAGCGCCAAGTCCAGAGCCAGCCATAAAGACGCAGAGAGACACAGGCCCACAGGGAACGTCCTCTGGCCTGGCTGCTGCTGATGCTACCACGCTACATTCAAAACAAACGGCTCGACAAATCATATATATTGTGAGTGAAAAGGAGATATTTCAGCAAACCTCTTTATCTCTGTCCCTGCTGGCCTCATGACTAAAAGTTGTGAAATGCTACTGTTTAAATGTACGTTGCCTCGCTGTTGCCTTTTACCACATGGCTTTCCATAAGTCGTTTCCAAATAACAGATGGCTTAGCTCAAATATCTGTCCTAGGTAGGCTTATATGCTCAGTACAAAGGGACACTTTAATGTGGCACTGTGTTGGAATCAAGAACAAAAGTAATCATTTGAGATACACTCCGGTTATATAACTGATTACAGTTTCAGTATTCTACAGCAATCCTAAAATCAGTCCATTGATAAACATAGACAATTTCTGGGCAGCCATGGGCATTTGGCAACAGCAAAGTGGTCTTCACTCTCTTCCTTTTTATCCATCTCTCCCTCCATACTGCCTGTCTTGCTCCCTCTTTCCCCCTCCTGCTGTGAGCTGCCTCATTAGGGAAGTGATAATGTAACCCCTCTGTTTCATCAAGCGCCGCCATTTGTCATCATGACTGACAAGTGCCGAGGTGGGCCAACTGAGTGACAGAAAGAGAGGCCTCCTATTGGCCCAGTGACTAGTTTATCTACCGGTACACCTTTTATCTCGCTTTTCTTTTTGACAGTGCCGCAGTGCATAAAGAAACACGTGCTTTAAAAATATAAGATGCCACTATTTTGTGCTGTCTATCAACCATGAATACATAAAATGTATTGTGATCATCAATCACTCTCTACATTTCCATATTGTAAGTAGGTCTACATATGTCTCAAAAATGGCAACTGACTATTGCCAGAAACTTGAGACGTCTCTTGACAAGTGGAGTCTCCAGAGCGATGGAAAATCAGTATGAAACCCCATCAATCACGGCACAGGAGATTGGTTGAAAGACCGGCTTTTCACTAACGGTCTCGTCCGAGATCCTGACAAGATAATAGATTGTGAGGCTGTCAGAATGGCTTGATTGAAGACATGTATTGATCGTAAATCAAGGACTTTCAGCCCGGGCAGCTACTGTAAGTGGTATATTGTTATCACTATTGCTTCTGTTAGAGGAAAACTGCTATTTATGGCTTCCATTAGAGCTGTGGAAGTCATTATGCGGGCTGAAGCACAGGATATTTTATCTTACTAGATAACCTGGTGTTTTGTGACATCCCCAGATAGCTTTACACTGCTTCTCTTTTCTCAGCAGCCACGAAAATATACTAATACAGAAACTCAAGGCCAGACAGACAGACAGCACAACTGTGGCAAAGATAAAATGATCATCTGAATGTGACTGCAACAAGTAGATGCACAATGAACACTCCTAGCATCACTTAAGATGATCACATTAGTTTGCCTGTGGTCAAGGGGTGAGTGTAAGGAACTGGAGATGCCTTGACAGAACCCTTGACCTGTGGGTCTTCGTTGGGGTGGGTACCTGTCAGTGGGGACAGGAGCAGGGTGATTGATTGGGTCCCTGTCGGCAAGCTCAGCTGGACATCCTAGAAAGATCTCCCCATCCATCAGATCGTCCAGACTCAGGAGGAGCTGCTTCCAGATGGGCAGCATTGTTCCTGGGCCACCCTGGCAGACGTCTTCAAGACCCAGAATGTTACTGACAGTCCACAACCTCTGCATCTGTGCCTGTCTGTCTACACGCTTCGGAAGTCGTAGCACACTTGCAACCTAATCAATACTATATAGACCAGAGAGGACATACAGAAACAATAGCTGTCATTACAATCACTATCCATAGCTCAGTGATCATCCACAGAGTGGAGATAAGAGGTAGCAGCGATGGTGCGCTGGCAGTGATCACTGTGTCTAGTGCCTAGTGAGGCGTAACATGGAGACTTAATTGTGGTGCAAGGCCTAATTGCATGGTTAGAACAGGGGGTAATGAGTTAATCCCAAGCCAGTCATCCATGATGAGAAGAAGCAAGTCCTCAGCACAGTAATTACACTGCTGCTCATTAACCTCTAAGCTTTGGGACACAGGAGAGCAAAATATGTTAGATTTTAATGATATTTTATTTTTTTCTATCTAAGTCAGTGCATTTGATAACAAATTGAGCATTTGTTTGTGGTGGTCTTAGTAGTTAGGCAACAGTCTTCACAGCAGCCACCAGCCAACCCAGGGAGGCCAGAGGTTCAGTCAGTGACTTGGAAGAGCAGGAGTGCTTGCCAGGTTGCAAGCCCTGTTGACAGATTTGTATTTTCTAGGAGGGGCTACTCAGGAGAAGAGGACCGGGGAGATGTTTAGGGGAATGGGTGGGGATATATGTGATCCCATGGCCCCACTATGACAGGCGTCATGCCGCCCTCTATGTAATGATCTCTTCCATATGGACCGAGGAATGGTCAGTCTGTGTTTACATGAGCTGATCCCCAAAACGTGTCCTGAGACTCGTTCTCTGGCACTGCAGCCCGAGAGGAGAGCAGACGAAAGGCGCTTGGGTAATCAGGACACCCCCTACTGAACATCCATTAACGCGGACTGCACAGTGGCAACAAGCAGAGCAGCAACCTGCCAAAAACACCCCCAGTTTCACATGCACTTAAACACACACCAAGCACTGTTAAAGATTACACCCATCATATTTTCATAATTGTTGGAGGCACCTGAAGTCAAGGCCAAGTCAACACATTTTGCCTGGCAGCCTATGAAAAGGGCCATTTATGTGGAATGTATATCAAAAGCATTTCATCTGTGTTTGCTTCAGAAAATTGAAGAAAATATCAGGGTGTCACATTCGGATGGCATCCTTACAGAATCTGAGCTTCTTTGTCAACCTTGGACTGAAAAAGGTGTCAAATAATTTTAACAAGGTGGAAGTCTAAAGCCTCTTAAGTTTCACTGCCAAACTAAATCCTGGCAGTTGGACTTAAGACTGGTACCGGTCAGTGCAATGGCACTTGCAACCTCATTGCTCTGAAAGAAAATGTGAAATGTTGAATGGTTAGGACTGTTTGGTCCTTTGCAGCGAGTGTACTCAGATTCTCTTCTCAGAGTGACAGAATATCACACCACCTAAACCGAGACAAGTCATGACCAAGACCGGAGTGTATAAAGTGCATAAAACTGGTGATTTGCAGGTTTGGTTAGGTTTAGGTTGTTCATTAACACATAAGTTTGCTGGTCAAGTAACGTGGATTGGCTCTCATAAATGATCAGATGGGTGCAAGTCTTAAAAAAACTCTGACCTGTGTATCACTACTTCAGATTGCAGTTTCACTATGAGAGAAATAGAAAACAGCTAAATAGTTTTAGCTAAACTTCCTACATTACATTTATGCTGTTTACCATTGTTTATTATTAGAGGTCAGCTCAATTTATGTGCATTATTAATGTTAAATATCTTCTGCTCCCACTGAGTAGACAAACTATTAAACCAAACTCAGTTTTAAAAAGCAGGCGTTTTATGGTGGGGCCTTTTTTCACAGTGAAAGCTTTAGTTACACCATCACTGAGACTCTTTTCTGATTCACTTTGACCTGCAAGCACAATGGGCCCACATGTCATTCACTCAGTAACATCATTAACTGACCTGTGGTGAAGTCTTTGCCACAGATGTAAATGTATTGACTTGCCCAGTCGGCACTACAGCGCTTCTTTTCATCCAATGGGAGGAAAGTGACATGATAGGTAGAAGGACTTAAACTGTCTAAAAGAGATATAAAAGAAATACATATTTTCACTCACAATAAATTGTTTAGAGATAACTTACTGGGGGTGAGGGAAGTTAATGTTTTATAGAAGCTGGGGTGGACATGTGACCTGCATCCCCTTGTCATCTGTGCCCAGAATCACAAATAAAAAGAAATAATAAATAATTTAGCTAAATTAGTTTACATTTCTTTTTTGATTCCTAAGTGCTGAAAAAAGTTTGTCATGGTTCCAGCTGTCTGACTATTTTCTTTTGGATGCTGTTTTGCAGATTAACTCTTTGTGGTTTAGGTAGCCAAATTTTATTACAGAGGATTTGGCTGACATCTCCTCCCGGTATGCCACGGCTTCTTCTCCTGTCTCCTACATTCACTTTCTTCACAAGAAAAAACATAACTCATCTAGCTAGCTTTACTAGCATAACTTACACTTAGCTTACATTAAGCACAGATAAAAGTTTGACGTGGTCCCGGCTGTGTCAGTGTTCTTTTCGAAACATTTCAAATTAGAAATGAGTCAAGTTATTGGATGCATATGAAGCAGAACGTTTTTCGTCCAGTCACTGTAACGATATTTTGTGATATCCGTGCATTGGGGTCTTGACCATTCTTTAAACAAAACCCGGAGTCCTCTTTGTCTGAGACTGAGTGAAAGTGCAGTTGCTTCTCAGACGAGACTGAGACCTTCAAAAAGTTGTGTTGAGACAATTCTCGAGACCAAGACCGATCTCAAGTACAACAGCACTACACTGAGACTATGACATTTCTCTGGTGTACCTCCTATAGGTTCAAACTCCATCAGCGTAGCTCTGACACAGAAAGAAATGAAAGACCTGCTCAAGCTCCTCTCCTCTGTCTCCACCGATAGCCTCTCCTCTACTCAAAACATCAATTCACCCTCAGAGTATAAACCCCTCTGTGGATGTTTGGAGAAGGGGGCTCTCCCCATAGTCTACTTAAATAACCACTTCCCCTGGAATGAAAACAGATCCATTATAGGACACTGGTATCTCCTCTCCTACTGGGGCACCCCTCTCGGTCCTGACTGAGTTCAGGGTCTGGGCTTAGTGATGGGCGCTGCGATGGCGGAAAACTGCCCCTTCTCTGTTGACTCAGAGCTGGAAGAGAGTAAGCTGAACTCAGGCCTTGTCTCACTTGGGACCAACCGCACCCCGCTAATGACATCCAGCCCTTGACATTCTTAAAAAGTCTCTGGTTATTAAGGAAAACAAACAAGGACATCAGACTCACTCACTCTCTGTGCTAACAAACACCGTCCCCAAGCAATCTGGTGGATTGCTGGTGCAATTTAATAGTCCCCTGTTGAAAATCAGATCAGGTTATGGTGATTTGGAATGCACGGCGAGTAAAGCCCAGCATTTATCCTGTGAGGAGAATGAAGGAGACAGGCGTAGATTTGATAACACAGGAAGGGAGTGTGCCTACCTGACTTAGAGACTCAAGTTTTCCAGCTACTATGCTGGGAGGCGCAAAGGGAAAATGCATGTCCTCATTGCAAGGGGTTCTGTGGTGGGATGTGGTTCTCATCCCATTGGAGGGAGCTCTTCCACTCCCTCCACCTGCCCCCACATCCCAAGCTTCTATTCCCCTCCCTCCCCTCCCTCCCTGCCCCATCTTGCCACACTTCATTGCCCTGCTAAACGCTGACAATTGGTGACAAATGGACTGCACTGCACACTGTGCGTCAGTTGCCCCGGGATACGGTGGCGGACTCGGGGCAGGGAAGGAGAGCAGAGGAGGAAGGGAGCGGGGAGTCCTTGCAGCAGCAAGGCGCCTGGCACAGGTGGCTGAAAATCAATACAGATCCGGCCTCTGATTGGGCCTGACAGCACAAGAGCAGTGGAGTGTGGGAATCCGCTGAGTGCCACACACAGCTAAATTGGATGATGGAGGGTTAGAGAGCAGAGGAAGAGCAGAGGGGAAAGGGAGGGGCGAAGACACGTTATTCCACATTATCACAATGACATTCTGACATGGTGACAAGGACACGCTCCAAATGCATGCACAGATAATACAGGATAAATGAGAAAGACACTTTAACAGATGGCATCTGAATACTTGCACACTATTCATATTTTGCATGTTTCTGTCGCCTGTTTAATTACGCTACAGTCCCCAGGGGGAATGACACTGTTCAGGGTTAACAATGCAGCTCCTGACAGTCGCATGTTGAGCCATTAGGAGACTAATGCTCTGGTTTAGTGCATATAACAACGACTCGTGCATGGATATATGCATGCACTTGCAGGCTGGCTTTCTGTCATGCATAAACGCACACTTGTCGAGCTTGCAGTCACCCTGGTTTCGCCCGAGGCTGAGTGCACGCATAAGTGTGGCGGTGTGGCTGCTTTGCCGCTGCTTGGCCTCAACATGTGACCGGTCATTCCTGCAGGCCCAGAGAAGTGCAGCTAAATGACAAAAGGAAACAAAACAGTGAAATATGAGTCAGTGAACAAATGAATAAATAAAGAACAAGAACCAGAAGGAACTCATTTTAAAATGATAATCAAGGCTTTTAAGGCTGTCATCACCTCTGTCATGTCCTGGAAGAAATACATTGGCAAGTACACACTAACAATCGACAACATTGTTTCAACACCTATAAAGCAAAAAACATGTTTCTGCATTTTCCACTGTTTACTCACTTGATCATAATTCATCAACAGACTTGTGCGTGGAATATTTCTAATTTCCTCCAGGAGACAGATTTACCCATCATATTAAAGGAGCAATATGTAACAACTGTACACCCGTATGGATAGTATATTAAATAGGTTGAAATCCTATTTAATACACAGTCTATGGTTGAAGCAAGTTGTTTCCCCCCACTTCCTCTTCCTGAGACTTGGGGAAGCTCAGGCAGGCTGCAGGAAGACTGCAGGAGTGCAAGACGAGCGCAACATTGTAATCTGACAACAAGTGACGCATCCTACACTGTTAGCTGATCAGCTGTTCATAGCTGTCAATATTGTCTGTCAGTGTGAAGCTAAGTGCACAGCTCCAAAAGAACACACTCTGGAGTTTGAGTTCAGTGAGTGCCTGGCTTCTGCCTGCCAGACTCCATTAACATATTGCTCAGTTTAACTGTTATAGACATCACTTCCCTTGAAAACATTATTAGTGATTTCTTACAACTTATAAACAGACAATTACTCACTCAATTACACATTCAGTATTAATTTGATCTCTAATTAACATATAATGAACAAAGAAAGAAAGCCATTCCAGCCCAGAATGGAAATTTCACAGGAAAACGCTGTGGCTGTAGTGTTCTTGTCAGAGTAGTGAGCATTTCAACTTAGCCTTAATTTCTACTTCCTTCTTTGGTTTATGACAGTAAATATATTACAGATTTCTCCTTTAATTTCAGTGATATCACAATTTAGTTCAGGGAACAAACAGGAAAGCTCTTATAGAGAATAAAAAATAAGTGACACAAGGATTGAGGTTAACAAACTCTTACGGGAAAGAATTGACTTAAGCAGTTTTTGGCCTGCACTCAAACTATGATGCAAATCTACACACTGTACTTTCTGGCTGTGGAGAAGTTGTTTGTGCAAATTTGAATCTGTACTGATTAACTGAAGCTTAAGCCAAAAGTTTCTTAATCAGATAGTTGGAACCCACTCACGGAGAGCCCAGTCCGCTGTCAGTCTATTTGACAGGGAGGAACCTAGAGTAAGTGACATTCCCACCCTGCACCCCCTGGTGAAAGACCCCTCCCACATATGACAGTACAAATTAATCAAGATCCCAGACAAACCCTCACCCTTCATGCAACAAAAGGATTTTCCCCGGCCCTCTTTGGCCTCACCAGGCAATTAAACTACATGTGCAAGTGTATGTGCATGTGCGTATGCTTATATGCAGCTATATCAACAACTGCATCCCATGTCATAAATTCTTGTTCATGCATTAAACATGAGCAAATATCTGTGTCGAACCAGCAATGTATATTTACGTGCGTGTGAGTGTTTGCTTTGTAAGAGTGTGTGTGTGTGTGTGTGTGTTTGTACATGCATGTGGAGGGAAGTGTGTTTTGTGTGAAAGGGGGGCACAGAGGGGCGCCGTGATCAGCTGTGTGCAGGTTGCCGTCTTTGAGGGGTGGCTGGGTGGGGGTGTGAGGACATGTCGGCCCTGTGTGTGGGAACCCCGCGCTCCTCACTTCTCATACATTGTTCTCCTGCTCCTACAAACCGTTAATGCCACAAAAGATGCTCAGCCTATTGTGGCCCAGGACAGCTGAGGGGGGAGGGCAATGGGGCGGAGGCAGGCAAAGGGAGGAGGGGTTTGGCCTGAGCCTGAGCCTAGTATGGCTGCCTTGGCTACCTCCCCTCCTTTCCTCTCCTCTCCTCTCCTCTCCTCTCCTGTCCTCTCTCCTCTCAACTCCCTGTCCTCTCCTCTTCTCTTCTTTCCTCTCCTCTCTTCACTCGGCTCTGCCACTTAGCCCCTCTCAAGAGGATTTGGCCAGGCCGGATTTAGGGGGCCGATGCTTATCATACAAAAGAATTAAACCAACTCAAGGTCCGAGCTTTCTCTTCTAGTCCGCTATGGCTAATCTGAGAATCTGTGAAGGAGGGCTTAGGTGATGTTACATTTTCATTAGACTTCTGATGGCAAACGGGCCACTAATGGTAAGAGCCCTGGGCGCCATTGTGATGCAAATCCTGATTATTTCTTTAATTAAAGCATCAGAGGGGGGCAAGAGGGGAGAAGGGGTGGAGTTGACACTGACAGAACTGCATGTCCTTACCCCTACTAGACAAGGATTCTCACGTCCGTCCCAGACTGGAGATCTGGGGCTCTGGGGGATTTGGCTGGTTTGTGAAAGGCTGGTTGGGTTAGGGGATTGAGGCTGAGCCTTTGAATCTGTGACACAGGTCACTTATATTGCCTGAGAGAATATAATTTCATCTAAGCCCCAAACAACTTACAAGATCTTTGTTTCAATCACTGCAAAGAAAGCAGGCTGACAGCATCTCCGTTTGAAGTGCACATATTAAATTGCCACCCTGCAATGATCAGTGCCCATCTGAGCTTCTCGCATTTGTGCTCTTTCTGTCATATTTTTACGGTTTGTGTAAAGCAATAATAACTTTGTATTATATGTTTGTCACACCACAGAAACGTGTTATTAATACAAGATCAGACACTGTTGTGCCAACACAGAAAGGCCTGCTCTGCCACAACAACCCAGATCAATTTGTTGCATTTGATGGGCAGATTGCACTCTGAGCTGACAGGACGCAACTCCCAAGACTCCAATAGGTGAAGGGGAGGAGGACTCTGTGTATTTACGCAGATGATGCTTCATGCTCAGTTGATGGACACTGTTTCCACGATATCAAACTTTTTGTGTGAAGACATCAACCATTTTATCAGCACCATCTTGTTGCTGGTTTACATTCAACCTAATCCCAAAAATGAACTAGATAATTACCACTATGATCTGAAAAATGGAAGCTCTGTCCAGCAGCTTTATTAGACTTGTGCAGACATATTTTAGCCACCAGAGCAAGAGGATGATGACCTACCAAATCATTCGAGAATCAACTTCCTTTCAGTATTTTTTTCGTCAGCATCAGGTTGTTGGACCTGAAGCGAGCAGTAACTTTTGGGTTCTTATGGACTGAAAAAGTCACTAAAGGTACTTTTGTAACTGATTGTTGGTGAGGGTGGGGGGCGGTGTCGTTTGTGAGTCAGGTCGTAGGGCTCATATAGTGGCTCCAGTGCGTCATCGAACCACATTCCAGGTCTGGCCAGAAATCATGTACACAGAAAGAGTTTGTGGCCTTACTCCACAATTCAGCACTTCACACTTCTCAGTCTTTTTTTTTTTTTTTTACAGTTTTCAGCAACTATTTTGTAAAACGTATAATGTGTTGAGAGGAAAATCGCTGAATTTCCTTTATGCAGACTTTAAGGGTAAGGTCACATTACCTCACAAGGACAAAATGTTCCTCACCGCTGTTCATATCTTATCATGTTTGCAAAAGTAATTCCTGAACCAAACCAAAACCCCAGAGAAGATGGGTTGAGCTGAACTGGAACCGTTCACAACAAACAAGCAAAACGATTGATAGCTGTGATGACCGTCTGTTACTGCAGGGTGAAAATTAAGACAATTGCTGCTGGTTTCTGTCATGTTCCCTTGAGATGGTGTGCACCACAAAAGAGGAAGGCAGAAAAACACTGAATGTTGGGTAGATGAGCGATCCACCCTCAGGATCTGTATTGTTTGTCCTCGCCACAGTTCTGGTATTCATGGGAAGACTCTGTGTACCCTGTGCGGCTGTGGACCAGATGTGGTCCTGAGCTGACTGTGGAGAAGGACAGGGACCACTGTTGGCACTGGAGACCAGTGATGGCAGTAACTAACACGTTACTGTAATTCTACTGCTTCTGGCAGTTACTAGACACGTAACTAATTACCTTTCTCAAATTAATAACACATTTACAATTACTGAAATTTAAATTCATTACTTGTTACTTGTCTTACCTGAAACTGCAGACGATAGCAGATGTAGCAGAAAAACACAGGCTGTTCCCTGATCTTTGATCTAATGTCACCCAACTTTACAATTCAGTCAATGTGAGCTTTTCTTATAGTATAATATAAACTGTTATATTAACTGTCATATATTTATTAACTACTGTAGTAATGCTTGGTTAACATATCCAGCTTCCGCTAAATCATACTGTATAAACAATAGGCAAAAAAAAATGTAACTTACACTTAGTTGGGAGTAAATAACTCTTCTCAGTGATAATGGGTACAATGATAAATAAAAATTTGACACTGAAATAATATAGCTACATTAAAAGAATATTGCTACAATACAATAATATGATATGGCTACACTAAAATAATATAATTACAATAAAATAATTTATTATAGCAATAAAATATAGTTACACTAAAATAGTTGCCACAATAAAATAAAAGAATCACTAAAAGAATATAACATTTAAAAGTAACACAAAAATGACTTTCCTTAGTAACAAATGACTTCTATAATGTAGTAATTGGTGAAGTAATTCAGAGAGACTTATAGAGAGAAGTAACTAATAAGTGTAACTAATTACTAAATTTGAGTAACTTGTCCAACAATGCTGGAGACAGAGGAGAGAGAGAGAGAGAGAGAGAGAGAGAGAGAGAGTAAGAAAATCTGTGCAACACACCTCCCAAAACACCTCTGATCAGCCTCCAGTAGTTTGTGAGAACTATGTGTGTGTGTGTGTGTGTGTGTGTGTGTGTGTGTGTGTGTGTAGGTGCACACACGTGTGTCATAGTTGGAGGTGAGTGTGCACTGCTGGTGATGACTGTTGGAGGTGGAGGGATGTTGGGGGGAAATGGAGTGGGGGAGAGGAAGGGGTGTGTGTGGAAACCCTGAGAACTTTTTTTTTTCTTGGCGTAGCTGCTCTGCTCTCCAGGACCACGGAGTGTTGCCCCCCTGCAGCTTAAGCCTCTGTCTCTTTTTGTCCCCAGCACAACAGCCTGTGGCATTCCATGGCAGCAAATCTGGCTGTGCTGTCACATGGGGGAGATTAGCCAAACTAAGACCTCAATAGAATGCTCACTTTACTCACCCATTCCAGCAGTGGCCGCCCCCCGCGCCCAAACACCCTCACACACCCAATTTAACCGTTCCTCGTCTAGACAGAGTGCAAAGCGATTATTATTGGCATTATTAAGACTTATATGCAGTGCTCTTTTTGTCATTGTCACATTCCCAGCGGTACACATGAGCTGCCAAGCAATGAGCCCTGTTTCCCACTGTGAAGGACACTTCCGTGTTAGTTGTGTCCAACACGTTCTCATCCCAACTTGTCATAGACCAACGATTTGTCACTGCCCTTCTGCGTCTGATACTAAAGCACAAGCCACCCTTTAGTGGCTCTATTTCACAGGGCAAGAAAGCTGTTTTAATGCATAATATATATACTGTGCAACAGTCGCCCTTTGGTTAGGTTTAGGCACAAAAACTACTTGGTTAGGCTCAGGCACAACTACTAATTGGTTAAATTTAAGCACAAATACTACTTGGTTAAATTTTTAGCACAAAAATTGGGTTAGAATAGGTTAGGTTAGGTTTCACCTCCTGGGCACTGTCGAGGTACCCTTGAGCAAGACGCTGAACCCTCAACTGCTCAGGGCGCTTGTTTCTGGGCAGCATCCATCACTCTACCACCCCCACCACAAAATTGCATGGGCATGTGTGTATACAAGCTTATGTGTGTATAAAATAATTAACAATGGAGTGAAAAAATTGAATTTTAACCTGATAAGGAGTTACAATAACTATGTTACATTATGTTTGTCATGCAGCGTCACTGAAGCAGCTCACAAAATGAAAGTCACATGACCAAAGTCATGTGACACACTTAATGTAATGTACCTTACAAGTTCTAATAACATTTGGGTTTGATGTGGCTCATGAACCCTGGTCTCAAAATTCCTGAGTTTGCTAGACAATTCCTGAGCTAGGGCATCTTATACAGGCAGATAGGTTTACATTAAAGTCACTTAAAATGCCACTTTTCATCACTTTGGGTGAGAAATTGTCAGTATGTGACGTGTTGGGCATGAAACCGGGCTGTTGAATCTGTGAAGCCCTCCACCTGGCCAAGCTGCAGCTTCTGGGACCAGACGCAAAATATCTTGCAGTGGATTTACATTTATTTCCCATCCATTTTCTTCAGTAACTGTGGTTTCTCCTGCCTTCTGGCTCCTCCGGTCCACCTCCCCTTCATAATGCAGTTATTCTGGACTTGGTCACAGATATTTAGAGTTATTCTAGCCACACCGCCACTACCCCCACACACACACCATCCTTATCTGGCTGGGGACACTTGGAGGAGGATCTTCCAGGAAACGAAGCTCCAGCAGGCTGGAGAGGGCTGTGGCTGCCTGAAGGGACCTAGGATGAACTGGGAAGGGGGAAACAGGGGAGATCTGGGTTGAACAGAACCTACTCCTAGGGGGTACTGCAAGAACAAAGCCATCTGACTGCATTTATAGACAAAGAGGGAAACACATATGGTTCATGTTTGTAGCATGTCAGACTTACACCATTTGCCCCTTTTACGCAATCCCTCCAGCCTCATTTACATATGTATTCATGCTCAAATGGGAATTATTAGATTAAGATTTACCAGATATATTCCCTGGTTATGTTTTTTTCAATCCCGCTTACATCAGGTTAGAGTTAATGCACTGAAAGGGGACACTTCACAGATTATTATAGAAGGCAGAATCTGATGATGGTTATGATTTTAGAGTTAAGACCATTGTTCCAGTTATTGGTTAAGTGAATCAGTCTTACTCTTTGGGTTAGCTTTACAGAGATGGTGAAGCCTGAGCTTCATGAGGCCCAGGAGCTGAGGCCAGAGCATTAGTCTGAGTTTGCAGCTGGGGACTGGGGGCCAGAGTTGCAGCGGCACAGTGAATAATTAGGTTTATTTTCACGTAATGGTCTACTGCCCAGAGCAGCACCATTGCTAAGCATAGGCAAAAAGCTATTTTATCGCTGCCACATAAAAGGACCTCTCTTACCGCCTCCCAAAATGGATGTCATTAATGGACCAGGTCTGGTTCTGAAGGGGTGAGGGTAGGGACATCGCAGGCAGGGGGAGGGTCGATACATCAAGGAAGGATATATGGGCAAGAGCTGCCCAGTCTAAACTGGCGAACCACACAGGCCTCAGTGGCACTGCCTCCCTCACCTGTTTTGCATTATAGAGGCAGAGCAAAAGCAACAATAAACCATGAACCATGACTTTTAACCATTAAGCATTGCAATATAATTGCCGTCTAAAGTATATCTGCTCTGAAGTCACGTACTTGACACACATATTGCTGAACAGGAACATACAGAATCTGAGCTGCATATAGACCAGAAGGGAGGATACTCAAAACCTACACCACCAGTGGCAAACTTGGGCTGTCTGAATGGCAGGGGCAAAAAACTAAGGGCACCAGCTGTATGCCAAATCATGATGCCATTTATCATGTTTTCTATAGGAGGAGCATAAACAACACTTTATCATGTGGTCTTGGACATTGGGCTAGGGCACTTTATCGTGTTTTATCCACCATAAGGGCATCCAAGAGGGCATTTTTGCTCTATTTGCAGCTCTATGAATTGCTTTGCCACATTTTCTCCACTGGAAGAGCACTGCAGAGTACACTTTTATCATTGGGCCTCTCTAGAGGGCATATTATCACATTTTGTCCAGTGGAAAGACACCTTTATTATGTTTTCTTGGACACTGGACTACTCTAGATGACACTTGATCATGTTTTATCTACCTTAGGGGCATTGGCAGCGACAGCTTTTGCCCCAGGAGTCCAACAGTGTACACTACAATACAATCTAATCACAATCTTATATGACAGGACACTGCAAGCCATATGTCTGAATAGTCTTGCTAGCTATGAGCACATGATTCACTGAAATTATACCTCACAAATAACAATATATTGTTTACTTTCATCAAGACATCAATATTAAATTCTGATATTAATTCTGCTTCAAACATGCTGGGCTGATTTTGTTTATTGTATCACTCAATGTGTTGCTTGGTTCTGACGTAGCTATCTGGCAGCTGCAGCGATCTGCAGCCATCCCAACTGCACTGCAGCCCAGCACAGACCCAGCCAAGCTTAGCCAGGTCTGCGGCAGCAGTGGGCCTTCTGGCTTTTACTGGACAAATTAAGTCATGCTTTTGCGTCTGGGAGACATTGAGACCCAGTGATCATCTAAGCCATCAATGATCCAACACAACCAGTGACGGGGAGCAGCAGTGACGTCCGTAAACCACATTGTTCCCCATCAAGAGCAAAGCCCTGTATCTCCAACCCATGGAGAACACTCCAGTGAGTGCCGAGCTCACCTTGCACCCCTGGCTCCAGAGTTGGACTTGAATCTACATGCAAGTCATGTTTGTCAGCGATTTTTGCAATAAAATCCTATATAGCCAAGAAGTGGCAATAATAAAGTATGATGAATAGGTCCAAGATGAAAGTAATAGCTTTGGATCACTGCAGAGCTGGAGGTCATGGGCGTGTAAACGATCAGAGAGGGTGGGGTGCTCCGCCCGTGTAGGTCTATGGGTTTTGGGCGGGTGCCTTCATCTTTCACCTCCATGAGAAATAAGGCGCCTGAGTTAAGTTTACCTCTCTTTGTCAGGCTTTGGGTGCCTGTCAAACAGACAAACCTTAATCACCTCCTCTTGGCAGTTGACCCAGTTCTTATAGGCTGGCTTTGCAACATGGAAGCTGTGGTCATATCCAACATATCCATTAAGTATGGATTAATCCCAAGTCGTTACATCCCCAGGGGCATGGGATTACCAAAAAATCTAGGAAAATAAGGACCGGATTATTTATGGGGAGACAAGGGCATGTTTTTGTCACAGATGACCTCTTGCCACACTTGTGACGCACACACAGAAACACACACAGTCAGTAGCAGGAGTGAAGTCAGTGCTTGGCACAGTGAACTAGCGTGGGTACCTGAGATGTCAGGCTCCTGGCTCCACTGAATCAGGCTGTTATTGCCCCTTCCTATTCCTTCAATCCTTCCCACTTTCCACTCACTGCAGCAGTCCTTTGCCAGTGGGGTCACCATCTCACACAACAGTTTCACAATGCTGTATTGTCCGTAATATGCTAATATTGGTGGTAAAAGCAAGTGACTTCAGACAAAAGTTGACAGAGGTTTGTGATGTTGCTCAAACAACAATTTTCTCCCCCCCTGTTCAACAGATTCTGCTATCAGGCATTTTCCAGCTGTCTCATGTGGTAGCCTTTTGGCTAATAGCACCAAAATTAGTATTCATGAAGCATCGTACACTTCCTTGCTTGTTTGCTCTCTGCTGTGTTCTCACCATAAATTTGGCTCCCAGAGCAGCAACTCTCAGTGGTTTAAATCAGGAGAAACTCAACTTGCTTTGCCTGGGGGCCACTTTTGCAAAATTATAGGACGCCGGGGACCATTTAATAAACAAACATGAATAAACATTGAAATGCACATAACTTATCTCTCTTTGAATTGAGTTATTTTCAAATCAAACAACTCATTAACTAAATTAACTTGGTGCAAGGATTGATAGATGCATTTTGATATTTTAGTGTATTTAATAACTGCAACTGCATTTTAGCTGTGCAATATTAACATACATCCACAACAACATTAAACAGACCTGGAACCTCCTTCCATCATGGAATCACTGAAATGTTGGAATGATTCATGAACAAAAAACATAAACATAAACTATTCCTGCAGCGACATAATGGCCAGGATATTTAAGCTTTTTTACTGTGTGTAACTGATATGCAATTTCATTACTGAACAATTACTTATTAGTAAAAACAAACAAAAAATTGCCAGTGTGAGGCAATTTTACATTGTGAATTAGAAAATGGACAGCAGGCCACTGAGCATGCTAAAGCAGGCCAAATGCTCCTGGGCTTTATGTTGAGTCTCAGTGGTTTAAATACTTCTTGTTTTGTGACAGTGTGCATGTGAAAGTGTGCATATGCATCTGTGCACATGCCAGATACACAGGTATGATGTTGTATGTGTTTATTCTTATTTGAGTAGCCTTTTGATACATGTTGCCCTCAAAAACTTGCAATCTAAGAAGGGAATCTGGAATTTCCACAATAACTTGTGTGACCTTTTGATGTTTGATTGTTTTTGTAGTTTACAGGAAAGCTTTTGGAACTGTCTTTCAGTTCTGTTCTTGTCAAATTTCTGACCTTTTGCATGAAGACACAGACTCTTGCTGCAACTCTGAGAAACACATTTACGGCAACTTTGAGGGGTAATTTTTAACTTTTAAGCCGTGCTCTTGTATGGAAAACATGCAACCACAGTGGCAGGTTGGACATGGAATCGGGGTTGTAAGCATGCTGAGACAGAAGCTGTGAATCCCCACTCCCAGAGGGTGACAGCTGGGAACATGTCAAGCTTTGTACTCCCCATGGCAAAGGGAATCCACCCCTGGAGGCCGCAGGACACTCCCAGCCATCTCTGGAGAAAAGGGAAGCACAAACCACAGAGGTTATAACAGAATCATACACACACAATCATCACGTCACTACACAGGGGGAATGACTGACAGGCCTGTGTGTTTAGACTCAGAACTTCCCCTTTAGAGGTTGGTTAGCAATGTTGTCTGTATGATATCACCCATGTCAGACAGACGTGACAAAATAGAGAGAAGTGAAAGTACATAATGTCTGCGTTCAACCCACAGTGATGATGTCAAAGAGCCTCATGAAGACATCTGATCGTGCTGAGAATGTCAGTAACATGAAACATGACTTGGAAATAACACGAAAAAAAATGTGAACATGGTAATTAGATTATCTAGTTTTCCCAGATTTTATGAGGAGTAACTCTTTAAATTAAAATGAATAGACCTATTAAAAGTGTAATACAGTGAGGTACGTGTTTCTGACAAATAATGACTCATTCTTGTTAAAATGTATTGTTTATTATTTATTTATATCTATTTACTCCTATTTATGTAATTATTAGTTGTATTTTTTATGAAAGGTCTCCTCCCAGGCAAATTTCTTCATAACTCTGGGGATGAAGTCATGTAGCTGCTGAAGCCTCTGAAGCCCGAATAGCCCTCCCACACAGCGCACATTCGCCCTCATACAAAAACGTGTCTCAATATTAACAAATTCAGAGAACTTAGCATGGCCAAGGACTGATTAGATTTTGGAGGTGAAGGGTGAAGGTCACTGTGACCTCACTAAACATGGTTTTAGCCATAACTCAGGAACTGATAATGCTTATTATGACAAAGTTTCATACAAATATCAAATAGGATAAAATGATGATGTGATGGCGTTTTATATCCAAAAGGTCAAAGATCAACTTCACTGTGATATCATAATATTCAGCACTCGTCTCTTCAGATATTATGGACAGACACAAATGTTAACTAAAACAGACATGAATGTAAACTAAAACTTGTGTGGTTTCAGTGTGTTTAGTCACAGTAGCTCTTGATGGCATAACATACTCATACATAATAATACTACTACTACTAAACTGAAGATTAGCATCACACAATTTACATTTGATTCTGTTGCCTTCCTGGAGAATATATTCCCACACCTAGCTTTGCTTAGCACACTTCATTTTTTACCTCACACTGTGTATATGTGTGTGCAAATTAACCTATAGACCAACATGCGTATCTAGTCAAAAATATTCTTTCTGTTGACATCCCTAAAAGGCACATAAAGGAAACAGGCACAGAGCAGATGGAAAAGCACTTTTCCTCAGCTGGACTCTCAAAATGAACCATAACTGGTATTTTTGGATGGTATTTAAAATTACTGTATGTGTGAACATTATACATCTCCCTGAGCCTGTCCAGGCCACTGACATTAATTCTAATCCTTGCACTGCCTGTACCTGTTGCTGTCCCAGACTCACTCCATACTCCATACTCACCCCACCAGTGTCACTGACTTAATACCAGCTACTGCGTCAAAAAGTCCTCAAGCAACAGTGCACACGACATGAGAGAAATACAGCAGTCGTGGTACAAGGATTTTTCCAGCACCCTTTCGTGAATGCAGTGGAACTAAAGTCTCATACCGGGTATCAGTTTCCACTTTCCAGCTCCCTATAATTGAACAAATTGCTTTGAATCAGATTTACTTGCACGGTCTGTTCTTTGTTATATGGGTTCAGAGTGATTACAGGATCATGACTGAGCTTTGCCTCAAATGATGACAAACTACATGGATTCACCTACTAATGTGTTCTGTGTTGGCCAGCTTTATGTTGCTATACTGCTGGCTTGCTGCTGTATGAAGAGCCATGCCGACCAGTTCAGGTCATAAAGGAAAGATGAGGAAGTTCATTATTGTGCAGAAACTTAATGATTAAAAGCAACAACCCGTTTAAGACAAATGTTTGAGGAATGGCCCTTCAGTATTCATTGAGCTCTTACTGGCTCCAGGAAGCTGCACTTGAATTGAGAACAAATGTTTTTCACAATAAAATGATTTGGAAAATGTTTCTCAGCCAAGCTGGTAAGTTATTAATTGGCCACATGCTGCTAGTTACTAACCAGGTTACTACATTTCCTAAAAATGCCTTTATGTGTGATCATTTGCCAAATGCATATGAACCTCCATGTGAACTCACACTTCTATCTAATATAGTTTAACACAGGAGTGCACATTTTACACACATACGTAGACACACATGCACTCTGTTGGAGGGTTGGAGAGTATATTTATTGCAAAGTGATTGCAGCCTGTGAGGACACGCTGGTTTATGTTCTGGGGTTGTCTGTCCAATTCTTGTGAACATGATCTCTCAAAAACATTTTGATGGAATTTCTTCACATGAAATTAATACATTTTGGAAAGCCACTGTGACCTTACCATTCTAATGAATGCAATATCTCAGGAACATCTGGACGAAATTTCTTCACATTTGGTACAATCATCCACTTTGACTCAAGGATGAACGTCACCGTGACCACACAAAACATGTTTTTGGCCTTAGCTTAGGAATTCATGCTAATGCTAATGCTTATTTGACATCTTGTTCTGCAAAAACACTTGATGCTTTCCATTTAAAAAAAATGTCAAATGCAGTGCAAATTACTGCCGTGACTATTGATTAAATATCGATTAATAAATTTTTAATTGGTTAGATTCTTAATGGCAATTAACTGGCTAATGATTGATCATTAACAGCTTTACTCCCAACTTGTGCTTGATTGGCTACTAAAATGTAGATGAAAGGTTTGGATATCAATTCAAACTCACTACTCAATTATTATTATTATTTTAAAAGTAGCTAAGAAGATTATATCTTGTAATGCATAGTTAAGTACAAGTAAAAGTACAGACTTGAAAAACTACTCATAAAAGTACAAGTACCCCAAAAAAGTACTTAATTACAGTTATGTGAGTATTTGTAATTAGTTACTTCCACCCCTGACTGTGAGGCAGTAATTCTGCTTTCAATGCATTTAGTCTATGCACTCTGTTTGAAGGTGAGTATATTTATTGCAAAGTGATGGCAGCTTGAGAGGAGACGCTGGTTAACAACAGATCCACTTTTCATTGTCAGCACATCACCTCAGAAAACCTTTAACATTTAATTTCATCAAGGAACTTCAGAAGGACAAATACTCCAATAAAGCTTTACTTTAGATCATATTACTTTATTGAAAAGAATAATTATCATCAGTTGTGTAGTGAAACATGATAAAGCGTTTTTTAATATTTACTTATTTCACTGGCCATTTTCTTTCTTTCTTCATTTCTTTCTGAGGCAGAGCAGTAAATGCAGCATGAAGTTTCTGGCTTTTTATCAATGCGCGTCATTTGAGGAACAATCAGGCTTACACTTCACATAACCAGCTGCACTGTCCAACTACTATAATCTGCTCTCATGTAAATATCAAACAAAGAACAAATGATGAAAGAATAACAACAATGCGTACAATCCACAAATCTTGCAGTTCATCAAAGTTTTACCGATTGCCAGGGCACGCTTAATGAAACTTGGATCTACTTGATCTTCATCATCACCTTCTCAGGACAGCAGAAATCTTTTCTGGCAAATTTGTCAATCAAAACAAATGTGAACAGTATTTTGATGGTAGTGTTTTAAATTTAACACACCAGTGTTAAAATCGGTGCTCTGAGAGATGCTCATATGATAACTGTGTGTGCGTTTTGGTGGAAAAAAAGCAAACTCGAAAAGAGAAAGGAACATGGTTTTGAGTGCAGTGTTACATTTTGCAAGAGTTTTGTGCAGTTTTTGACTGCAATGTTTTGTTGAGTGTTATAGCATTTTAGAAATAAAATGTGTTATTTTGTGACTTTCAGTTTAGGTCTGTGTTCAAAACACGTCACATTTTGAAAATATAACTTTTGAATGGACAAATGTGTTCAAGCAAATGAAAAGAAAACTGTAGAAGCTCCAAAAGGTCCCCCTTTCCCATAAGAAAACCACTACAACAATGTAAATGCAGTAATACTGTTCAATGTAACAATAGAAGTGCCCTGAGTTTCTACTGGATAGACATTCCCATGGTTTCGGCTGTCCCAGGTGCCTGCCAGGATGTTGCTGGCCCATGCAACAGACAGCGATTTCCTCTCAGGGCCAGGTGATTGACAAAGACACAACAGGCCACAGAGCCAAAACGACCCACTGCTCTACTGCCAAGCACTCTGGGTAATACTGTAGTGCCATTCCCATACTAAACAAAAGCAACTGCAGATAGAGAACCATATCAATTTCGGTTTTAATGAGCACCTTCTGTGCTCAGGGTTAATAAGTAGAGTCAGCAGTTATCATCTGAGTGGTAACCTTACTGGAACATGAAAAAATGCATTTTACGATTGTGGTTGTTATTCTAAGAGCAACGTGAAATCAGCCGATGGCAGATTTATACTTTGATAATGACAGTATAGTTTATATGGATGTGAGTAAATTATGTCTCTCAGCTATCATATTTACATCAACAGTGTACAAAACAGGATTGTAAAGTGACGTGCTTCGGATGTTCATGGCAGTAAAAATGTAAAAAGTAAGCAGAGGCGACAGATGACCCGTCCCTGGGATTTTGGGCTGCCTTGTGATGTAAACAAATGCATGTTATCCAACTCACAGCAATGAGACGTGACCAAACCACCCTCCCATGGTGCATCATCTCCAAGGATCACTTCAGGGTTAGATACCATCAGGCGGTAGCGATAGCATCAGATGCAGGCCCCCAAACATCCCTCCGCAAACAATATCGCTAATTTGTTCCTCTCCTCTCGCTGTCTCACTTCCCCAGAGTTCCACTTAGAGTACGTAAGCTTTTGTTTTGTCAAGCAGAGACAGCGAGACAGATTCCTTGTCAAAACTCTTTTCCTTCAGGCCTCTTTCATGAGGAGTTTGACTTCCAATCTGTTGACTGCACTGATGACTCCGCTCATCTGTGAGGATCTGTGTGTGTGTGTGTGTGTGTGTGTGTGTGTGTGTGTGTGTGTGTGTATGTGTGTGTGTGCATGACTGAACATAAGCCTGCACACTTCCTCGCAGTAGCTGTTGAGCTCATCAGGTTTGGAGGAGACGGCTTCTCTGACAGGTGTCGTTAAAGTATGAGTAAGTGTGTCTGTGCGCGGGGACGCTCACGGGCTCACAGTTGCCTATTATTAAAGAAAACATTCTGCAGTCACCATAGCGATGGCAGCACTCTGAGATGGCTGCTGGGAGTGCTGACAGGCCCGTGTCAGAGCAGAGTTTCCACGTCGGATCACTCCATCTCTCCACCCCTCTTCACATTTTTCTTTTGTCAAACCAGTGAAGCGTTCTCTAATGCTACTTTTCTTCCTGCCCCTACATATATTGTCATTTTCGTTCTTTTCACTGTACTCCCCTCTGTCCACATAGCCTCTGCTTGGCAGCCCCACCAGTTTCTGACACACACACACACTCTTAGAAATAAGGGCTCCAAAAAAGGTTCTTCCTGAAGGGCCAAGGTCCTGTGCAGAACCATTTGCTTTTGAGGATTCCATTTTTGAAAAAGCGTTCATCAAGGGTCCTTAGCAAGAGTAAGGGTTCCACTAAGAACCATTTTCATCCAAACAATCCTTTTTGAAAGAAAGAGGACTTGACTTGTTGAAATCCTTGAAGAACTCTTTTGTTGGGGGTTCTTTGCACTATAATATTAAAGTATTCTCAGTAGAACCCCTTGGATGGGTCAAGATAAAACCCCTGAAATATGAAAATGTCCACTAGGTGTGTTCTAAATAAAACCCTTGGAATATATAGAGGAGAATAAGTATATGGGATTTAGATAAAACTCTTAGGAGAATAAAGAGGTTCTCGATAGAACCCTCTTGGTGGATTCTACATAAAACCTTTGGAATATAAAGAGGTTCTGAGTAGAATCCTCAGAGAGTGTTGTAGTGTGTGCCCTTAGAAGATGGAAAGGTTCTGGGTGGAACCATTACACCCTAGAGAGGTTTTCTGTTGCACCGAGGGGGTTCTGGGTGAAACCTTTCACATGTATTTCTAGGTATAAGCCTTTATTTGTCGGGCTCTCAGTAGAACTCCCTGAAAGGGTTCCAAGTGGAACCTTTATAGGATCTACCAGGAACCAAAGAAGGTTCTGCAATGGGGGACAAGTCGAAGAACCCTTTATGCTTAAAGTTAGCGTCTATATTTCTGAATGCACACCTTCATTAGTTCTTGAGAGACAGGCAGCAGCAGGTAGAACCGCATCAGTTTTCACACCCGACTCCAGGCAACTACCATGTCATCTTTAGAGTGAGCCTTCATATTTACCATGCAGTCCCATTATTTCACACTAAACAAAGCTGTCATCTCCACCTGTCTCCATAGATCAGAAACAAGGGGAACAAGTTTGTGCCTGAAAGTAACACATATGCAAAACTGTGCTCATATGAATAAACCTGATATTGTAGAGGAAGTTTAAAGTGGCTGTATGTAAGTGTTCTAGAACGCTGATCTAAGAAATTAAAGAACTAAAGAGAAGACGTTCAAAGACCTCAACAAATAATGAGACAATAAAGGATCCATTTGTTACATTCTCAGGGTTAAACTGGCAGGTACACTCTTAGAAATAAGGGTTCAAAAATAGCTCCTTCTGAAGGGCTGAGGTTCTACCAGAAAACCCTTTTTTTAAAGAAGAGGTTTGCCAAGGGTTCTTCGTAAGACTAGGGATCCCATTCAGAACCCCTTTCATCCAAAGAAAAGAACCCTCTTAGGAAGAGAGTTCTTAACAGATTTTTGAAGGCATGGCAGTTAAAAGATCCTGACCCTCAAATGTTCAAATATTCATTCATCTTTCTAATGATATTAAATGTAGATCTGAAATCCCATTAAACAATTAATTTTACTTGTGTTCTTGTGTTTTTGCCTCATCTGTAGAAGACTATGCGGTTCTTTAAGAACCCTCAGATGAAGATATGAAAGGGTTTCTCTCTAGAGGCCCCGGGGTTGGAATATTGAAGGATTCTTTGTAGAACTCCTTGAATGGGTTCTTGTAGGTGCCCTCAGAGTAAAGATTCTGGATAGAACCTTACAACTATTACACCATAGAAGGGTTCTCTGTAGAACCTCTCATAGGTGGTTCCTTGTAGAACATTTCACAAATGGTTCTACGTATAACCCTTTATGTTTAATCCTGAAAAAGTTCCAGGTAGAACCTGTATAAAGGGTTGTAAAAAGGGTAGTCCTATGGGGACAAGCTGAGGACCCTATGGTTCTAGTTAGAACCTGTATTTCTCAGAGTGTATAGACCAGTATTCAAGCTGTCAGTCCCTTCAGTAGGTAAATAAAGGTGACTTAAGACACTAGTGTGAGTGTGGCATAAAGTAGCACATACCGGTCAGTGTGTCTCACCCACCCAGCACAGTTTACGGGGCACAAGCTGTCAGCTTATGTGTTCTGCATGACTCAGATTTTCTGATTAGTGGCCTGTTTGCATAGATACAGCACAACAAGAAACAAATGGGCCTGAAGAGTAACTAATGGCATGCTTAAATGAAAGGAATGATTTAATGAAATTGAAGGTTCAAAGTACGGTCAGTGACAAGTGCCTGCAACTTCTCACATCAAAACCGACTGTGATGTATGTGTGCATCACGTGTTTGTCTGGCCACATGTATGTGAGAGGGACGAGCGTGCATCAGCCTAATTTCATCATTTCGGCAACAATATATCTAAACAAAAATCCAACCAACATATAAAATATTTGTAAGACACAAACTTACTTATATGTCACAAACAATTAATCATCACTTTTATCACTCAAACAGAAAAAATGAGCACACCTGATTAAATTATGTGATTTAACCACTTTTCTGTTCTTTTTTAAATACATGCCTACTTAAATTGACTTGTCATGTTCAATAAGCTTAAAATATTAACTAACCAACAACTCTTCAGTCAGATGAACTTTAATAAAAAAAGATTTCCTCTCAGTTTGAGGTCAGTTCTACATTTCAGAAGAAGAGCTTACATTTATTAAATTTTCAGTGTTAGGGGGAAGGGACTGGATTCAATAATAACCATCATGGTTTGCAGTGTTTTTATCATTGTGGAAAAAAAAGCAAACATGACTTCAAAGTCTTTCAAGTGTATTAGAGACACACAGTAAGTTTCAAATATATTTTCCTCAAATTATAAAAAAGAAGACTCCCAGGAGAGTTTTAACTCTCAGACAATGCATGCTGGGAAATCTGCTAATGTGCTGCTCATCTTTAGAAACTTAATTTTTATGTTATGTTATTTTTATTTTATTTTATTTTAGTTGTTTGGACTCTAGAATAAATAAATACTAGAAATTTTAGGTTGAATTAACTTGAATAAATAAAACTTATATTTACGTTAAGTTAATGGGAAAAGATTAGCAGACTCCACTAAACTCCTATATGACTTTTTACAGTATATATATATTTTCCTCCGACACATAATGTTATTGAATGAGATAGGATTTAGGAGATACTGTAGCGATGCTGTAGAGATGTCTGCCTTTTCTCAAATATAATGGAACTAGATTTCACACAACTTGTGGTGTTCAAAGCACCAAAAGTAAATAAGTAAATAAGTAAGTAAATAAATAAATAAATAAATAAATAAATACATTTGAAAAACTCAACAGCAATGTTTGTTTTCAGAAATCATGATCCAGTTACTCAAGATAATCAACTATTTTCCTCTCGGCTGAGCTTTACCATTAGTGTCACTCAGCCAGCTAGCATGGAGGAAAGGTTGGTGGGTGTAGTTTGGTAAAAAGAAAATAGTTCCCATGAAAAATTGTTTCATGTTTCATTGTTTCAATTGTTTTATCTTGAGCAACTGCGTCATGATTGCTGTTTTTTTGTATTCAAATAATCTAGTTCCGTTATAATTCAAGAGAAGGCAGACTTCTCTATGGCTGATATCTCCAAAACTCAGCAGCTCACACCAAAATGATTAATAGCACTAAAGGCCAGAGAAAAAATATGTGTTCTGATTTTGGGGTGAACTGTCACTTTAATGGAAATTTAGATGTTAACAGTTTAACCTCCTGCGGGATTGGGCTCATGCATGTCAGTTTACACATGAGCCCTGTGATATATTGGCAAAGTCAGCAGTGTTTTCGCTGTATGGATATGGAATTGGCAGTCATTTGTTAATGTAATACAGAGTATAATATGACAGATAAATGAAGCATGTACGTATGTTGTGGTGTATGTTTAATCTACCATCAATTTGTTTGCCTGGTGTTCTCCCGCGCATGATATTTTGAAACACTACAGCAGTAAATGCAGTATGTATTTCATTGTACCTATGAAGTAAAAAAAAGGAACATTGCACTTCTATTTCTATGAGTGGTGAACAAGTATTCAAATTCAAGTCAAGCTACAGTTTGTTGTTTCACTTCTTTCAAAGTTTGTTGTAGTTACAACAAAAGAAAACAGTGCTGAAGTAATGCACCTGTAGCTGCGTTGACATGTCACCTTGGTGAAAGATGACAAGTCTCCACCCCTTTCAAGTGGGCAAGCTTGTCAAACTCGGTCTAATAATGTAAGTGAGGGGGTGACGGAAAAGCTGTTTGGGTTCGGCATGGATTATATTCCTCCACACTTGCAGCCAACGTCCATACAGACATCCAATCAAACAGAATTATCTTGCAATGGGACTTATACACGTATGCAGGGATTAAGAGACGAGCTGTTCCTCACTGTCAACGAAACCTGTGCAAACAATGCATGTCTATAAACGGCTTATCTATCTTTGATCTGTTATGACTGATTATGACACTGGAGGAAGTTCCAGTCATACCTGTGCTTGTTCACAGTCTCTTAATATCTTAAATAAACTTAATATCCTGTGTCGATCTGTCATTCAGTGTTGTCACAATGATGCTTATATTTTTGTCAAGCTGAATTCAAGCTGAAGTCAAATTTTCACTCTTGATTACAAAGGTGAACAATACAGCTGTTCAACTTACAGCTCCCATTCCAAAAGAAGTTGTGAAAAACTTAAGTAGAAACAGAATGCAGAATGCAAAGTGAAATTCATTCTATTCTTGCTTAGTGTACAACTTCAGGTGCAGGGTCCCTGTTGTTGTATTTTGTGCTTTGTAATGCCCCACACATTTTCAGTGGGAGACAGCTCTGGACTGCAGGCAGGTCAGCCTGGTGCCCAAGCTGTTTTACTACAAAACCACGCTGTTGTAACATGGTCAGAATGTGTCTTGGCATTGCCTCACTGAAAAAAGCAGGGACGTCTCTGAAAAAGATGTTGTCTGGATGGCAGCATATGTTGCTCCAAAACATGTATGTACCTTTCAGCATTAATGGGACCTTCACAGATGTGAACAGAGTGTCAAACAATGGTTTTCTGAAGAGTTTCTGAGCTCATGTAGTATCCAGTTATGTGGGTTTTAATGCAGTTTTTGATACAGTACCATATGAGGGGTCAAAGGTCACAGAAATTCAATGTTGGTTTTCGGCCTTGCTCCTTACATGAAGGGAATGGTGAAATCCCTAAATTCTTTAAAACTGCATGTTGAGAAATGCTGTTGGACACACAGTTTTTCACAAGGTGGTGAAACTCATTCCATCCTTGTTTGTGAACTACTGAGTGTTTCGAGGATGCCCCTTTAATACCCAACAATGACACTATCACCCGTTACCAGTTAACCTGTTTAACTGTCAAATGTTTCAAACAGGTGTTTTTGAGCCTTCCACAACTTTTACAGTCTTTTGTTCCCCCTTTACCAGCTTTTATTTAGGTTTTACACAGTCTCCCAGCTTTCTTGGAATCAGGTTTGTAATTTAATGTAGTTTTTCATAACATCAACATTTATTTTTGGGCTGCGGCCCTGCACACATTAATTTTGTCCCCCCCTAATAGAAAAGAATTTGTGCACCTCTGCTCTACGGGATATCTGTCATGTCTACTTCAGCATTACTTAGTCATGATGACATTTTTTCTGATTAATCTGTGTTTGGATTTTTCAGGAGTTGTGGTAGCAGACTCACCTTACAGCATCCACCCATCTTCCTCTGTGTAACCTGTCAAACTTTACATAGTTCTCTTTTATTGGCATCCTGGTGTATTTGCAAGTCATGGTCATGCAAAAGGCAGATTTGTCATAGTGCAGCTACGTGATTTATGAATAATTTTCCACCAATGTGAAATCATCACCAGTGTGCTTTTACAAGCAGGATAATATCATAAAACTTTGGCACCCCCACCCAAGTTCTTTCATCTCAATCTCTTTCCCCCTCTTAATTTTCCTCTTAATTTTTTAGGCGCGTGGTAATAAAGTAGCTAGTAAGAATTGGAACAGCTGCAATCTGATGACAGATTCATGGTAATTTTAGGAAGAAGCTTTTCAAGTGACGCACAATGAAATTGTTACATTTCAAGGCATGAATGGCGCTTGGAAACCTTGCTGGATCCAATCTGTTAACGAGCCACGACTGTCAAAATACTTATGGACGAGGAACAACAGCAACACATTCATTTTATTTCTTTTAATCACCCACCTTTGCTCTCTCACCCAGCTCACACTTGCAAGCCAATACACGCAACTGTGCAAACAAACACACACACCATGCACAGAGGCATCAGATACAGAGCTGCTGACAGTTCCTTTGGACTGATACTCTCCAGCTACAGTGACAGGCCAAACAAGTCTGAGCAGCGTATATTCATACACTTTTCATTACCCTTGGCCTGAGGCCTTCGACACAGTAGGCAGTCGCAGCAGGGTGGGGCGCACGTAGCTTTTACTGTGGCACCAGACCTGGCAAGAAGGCAGCACAAGACTCACACTGCTCAGCAGCAGATAATGAAGTCCTTCAGGCCGGGCTGCACCAACAAAGAATATTTTTAAAACCTGAGTGAATCATGGTTTAACTTTAAATTATGTTTTAAATTATGTTATGTTGTGTTTAAATTCAAACCACGCTTTAAAACTTAGTTTAGTTTTAACTCTAAATCCAGATTAAATTTGAAAAACCTTTAGACTCCAGTTTACTTTATTTAACTTTTAAAACAGTTGCCTTTGTGAGATGGATTAAGCAAAATAATCAGATTCCTCAAAGAGTTTTATGTTTTTTATGTCTCCTTTTTCTTTCACTCCAGTTGTATCAGTAAACTCTGATTAAAATTAATCTTTGTTCATACAACCCAGTCTTAGACTTAGCACACGAGAGTACTTTGTCTTAACCATGATTATTTTTGACAGTTCTGTATTATTTTGCTTATGGAGGTGAAAGTTCAATTGCTTCATGCTCCATGACAAAAATACCTGAATCTTAAATCCTTGAAAAGATTTGTAAAACTTGAGACAGCATACACTTATCACAAAGAACTGCACCGTTCCCTCTTACTGACTACAGCCATACATGACATCCCATAATTTGAATCCTGTCTCATTCCCAAGTGGTTGTGTATCACCAAGACAACATCTATATAAGCCTGTCCTCCCAGTGAACTGTGCTCTGTGCCCTGACGAAAGCGAAGGGGAACAACAGCCCTCATGGCTATGGGACAGGTAAATTGCACTGCGAGACAAGGGGCTGTTTGTGTGAGACAGAAACATGACACGTTCTGATGCAGGAAGTGAGGTCTTTTTTTTTCTCCCACTGTAAAATAAAGAATTAAACCCTGGGAAGAGGGAGCATTATAGAAACAATACTGGCACCTTTGTGTCTGTGAAGGTGTTAGAACAAGGTAATGTATGACTGACAAGCAATATGTTCCCAAGCCGTGCATGTCTCGTCATGAATAAAAGTGCAGCACAGTTTGTACAACAGAGGGATATTACCGTTCAACACTGTATGGTACAACAAAATTGTCCTTGGAGCTTGCCCAGGCAGTAACCGAGCTGTGGAAGTGTAACAGTCTTCTGTGTGCAAGTCACTGCAGAGCAGACATGGAAGGAAATCTAAAGTTCTCCTCTTTCCTATTTACAATTGCTTGGCATATGCTGTTGCACTGGGCAACACCGTCAGACCAAATACTAAAAAGCAGGATCCAGCATGCATAATATCTAATTTGCAGGATTCAGCTATTTTATTTTACCCCGCTGCCACTGATCAGCTTCCTCCTGTCCCCTGAGAGAAGTCCTCGTGTCTCTGAACATGTAAACTAACACCTTCACCATCCACAGTAAATCACTGTGTCTTTATGCCTGTCTCATCTTATTGTAAAAAAATACTTTATGTCCAGTTTAACAAGGCGGCAATGAAGAAACGTAAGGAATATGTTGCCTTCTGAGAAAGCTGTAGTTTTGGCTCATGAGTTGATACCCTTCTGTGACGTGTAACAGTATCTCAATATAAAACTCTGTCAGCCTTACCATATAGTCCCGTTTGGCAGCACTGCTGTTATGCTAACATATTGCGTCATAGAACCATTTTCTAATGCCAGGATGCAGAGACACTAATGATTTGTGCTGTGTGGGAAAGCTGGTGCAGCATTCATGGATGGGATCTTGAGAGATTCAAAGATGAGTAATATATGACCGTGATATAGATACCATATGTTCGGCTGCCTCTCCACGAGACCAGGAGCTTGAAGGATGATGAGGTGCTAGAACGTCAGATCCTTGACACTCAGAAAACTGGGTGACAGAGGAGAGAGACGGAGAAGAAAACGACGAGGGGAAAGGAGGTACGGGTGCTGAGAGAGATTCAAAGACAGTTCCCATGCATCATGCCAAGTATTAGGCAGGGGCATACAGTCTATGACCTCACTGCTCTGCGGCTGGGTAGAGCTGCTCGGCAACCTCACTGCATTAGCTCCTCCACTTTTGTGGTTTTGTTTGGGACGGATCAAGAAAGCCCAAATGGAGCACAGAACATGGAGGTGGGCTGGCAGCCCAAAAATGAGCCGGAGCCGGCCAAGTGCTTGTGGTCGTCTAGTCAGGTCACCCCTGGTCAGGGCAAAACATCGCCCCATCCATCCAGCAAAGAAGGCTTACCCTGGCCTCTGTAATGGCTGCGTCACAAGAGAGGAGCCCCTCTCTCTGACCCAGGCCCTTAATATGTGCAACCCCTTTGGACTGAGCTGCCATGCTGCTGCACTGGTGCAGATGCTGGAGCCGGAACAAGGACCACAGCCAACTGGCAGTGGAGGTGGAACCACTGCTCTAACCCTGCACTAATGTGAAAAGTAAGGCTGTATGTGAGAGCAAGGGAAAGGGCCATTTTGGGATTAGGGCACTGTACCCTTAGTGGATAAAGTGGAGTGGTGATAGAATACATCCTGGTGATACACACATGGAAAAAAGAAAAATGATGAGGGATAAATGTCTGAAAAATGA
>JAJHUR010084807.1:0-41048 GCA_027495735.1 Lutjanus campechanus
CATCAGTACCACGGATTCATTATAGGTTCATTTATTATAGGCTATAGTGATTGAGAAGCTATTTATGTCATAGTCACTCAGATAAATTTGTACTTAAGAAATCATTTTACCGCATGAATCATACCCATTGTCAATTATTTTTCCATACGTTTCTTACAGTGATTATAATTAGGTCGCAATGACAGAGGCGTTCATTTTGAATTGATTTATACAATTCAGCATAAAAGACCTTTATTTTAAATGTGTGACATCCCCAGCTTTGACATATGTGGCTGAGTTGAGCTGACAAATGACCATCGGGTTTTGCCGGTAGCAGTAACATCTTTATAAGGCTTGCACGCTCGCAGATTGTGTTGTCGAGGTCAAAGAAATCGAATGAGACAGCGAGTCCTGAACTATCAATCATCGATCACAACTATCTTTTCAAAATCATAGACAAACGCCACTGGGTCAGTCCTAGAAATATAGTCGCTGTGTAGGATTAATTGCGCTAAATGGTTAATTTTCCTCTGCCAGCTCACTGTCCGTGAGGTTTAAAGGACAAATGATGCGTTCATGTGCTCCTCGTAACTTCCTAAATTCAGACCGACGAGACTTGTGTGCGCACACTCGATTGCCACTTTACCCAAATGATCAAGGATGTCCTGTTTTCTATGCTATATTTTACAGTAGTACAGTACGGTAAGCGACAGAAAGAAAGTGCTGCCCAATTAGTAGTAGAAATCATGCATCAACCATTAAGCTTAGTGAAATATTTTATTCTTATTAGAAAATAAAAACAGCAAAATGTATGTAATTTATGTTTGATTGCTTAATTGTTTATTCATATATTAATTAAAGTTTTAACGCGGATCAGTTCCTCTCCCATCCACGTCTCGTTGAAAATTCTGTCTTTTTCTGTTGCCATTTCAATATTGTTGATAGGTTAAAATGCGCTTTTCGACCGTACATAAAGGCAACATTTTTACTTGCATATGATTGGCCTGTGATCGGATGGTGGGCGGGGTTTGAAATTGAGATGGAAACGGAGCGCAGGTCTAACCCGGAAGGTGGAGGGGAGGGTTTTATTTTCACAATCACGGTCAAAAGCAGCCAAATCATACTGTGTTTTTAACGCAATATTTAAAATAATACAAGTGCTGATACTGAATTATGTTTGTGTTTCTGTAAGAAAGCTGCACGACTATTCAGGTTTTATGCTAAAGAGTAACTGACAGCTAACAGGCAAAGTAGCATCAAACACTCAACAAGGTTGAAAATGGGTGAGTGCGTCCCTCTCAGCAGCCCAAAAACAACAACATACTTTGGGCTGTATGCTCATATCACAACATGCGACCAGCATTTGTTAACTAGAGTAGCGTAACGTTGACAGAGGAAAGGGCAAGGATATCCTGTTTAATCTTTGAATACGTGACTTATGACAGTTTCAGAAGGACAAAGATAAACGTGAACACTGCTGTTTCCCTGTACAGTGTTCCTCTGTATTTATGGCTTTATCAGTAAATGCCCCACAATGATTTGTGAGAGGCTGAAATACAATATTGTTACCTGTCTTTTGATCCATACATAAGATTACACAAAATTTATTTTACTTTGCATGTTACCTTTATTGACATGTCTGACTAACACAAACAGTCCCTGCCCTGTATGGCTTTTTCACATGGTTAATCATGTGTTTCTCCTATGTGTAGTTATATTGCCTGACAATCAAAACAACATAAAATACAGCAAACTTTTTAGCCCCCTTAAGTCACAGGCTTAGTCACAAAAAGGAGCACTTGTTCACCCGATCAAAGCAATGACATAGGAGAAGTGAGCACCAGCCAAAATGTTAACCTGTTACTGCAGTGAGGACTACATGTGCAGACGAAACACAGCCCGGCACAGGCTGAAATTCCAACCAGCTTGAAACGTATAGCCTTTTGAGGGTATAATGATTGTGTGTGTCAGTCAGGCCTCCCTCGGCTTTATTACACAGTTTCCTCTGTTGAGTGCCTCTATCTCTTTTCTCTTGACTTGGCCAGCTCACAGCTCCAGTTATCACCAGGAGACAAGGTCAAGGGGCCATATGTCATGCTGTGTAGAGTGGTCTGTTTACTGAAGTGAAACTCAGGCAAACAGCAGAGATGAAGTGCGGTCATGTACACTCATGTGG
Organism: Lutjanus campechanus; assembly: GCA_027495735.1. Lineage (NCBI taxonomy): Eukaryota > Metazoa > Chordata > Actinopteri > Lutjaniformes > Lutjanidae > Lutjanus > Lutjanus campechanus. Next base: position 2,156 of record JAJHUR010084807.1, read on the forward strand.
CAACCCTGTCTTCGAGAAATTAGGTTTATATAATTTGTGACAGCAGTCCATTTTGAGGGAAACGTAATGCCACCCGAAATGTGTTTACTGCAGTAATAAGGAAATGTTGTTAATTGACATACCTTGCAAGTAAACGCAAACATATTTAATTTGCTTTCCACAGAAATATGCAGTCTTGCAAGACACCAGTCGTAGTGACCATAGCATCATTCAAAAGTCAGCAGCGACTTGAGACAAAATATTCGTTTATTAATATTTAATAAAGACAACAGTCCTTCCCTAAGCTAATCCTTAACCTTAACCAAAGCTCTTTTATTGCTTTAACCTACCCAAAAGTCAGAATATTTCTGAATCTTAACCAAAGTGCTTTTGTTTGGAAATAAACCCTGAACTGTGCTGCGGTGTTAAAATCCTGTACTGTACACCTGTCATCCACAACAACCACCTCCTACCAAATCCAGTGCGTAATATAAATGAATTGTATCAAAGAAATGTTGTCTGTGAGCAGGACTGATGTCATTCTGAAAACAGTTTATTAATATACAAACGTGACATCTACGAGACGGGGTTGCATGTAGTCAAGTGCTGCAGGATGAAACATTGGGGTTGAGTGACATATTACGGTAGTTCACTCATGTCAGTTAGAGCTAAAATGATTCGTCAGTTGAAAGAAAATATAACTGCAGTTACTCTAACAATCTATTAATTGTTTGAGCCAAGCGAATATTGAGTTTGAGTTTTCATATCAAAAAAAGACCCCCCTAAAATTGCAAGTATTTACAGTATTTTCTGCTTTTCTTTGTTTTATGTGACTGTAAACCAAATATTGGGTTGGTAAGACAAGACAAGCAATTTGAGTTACCAGTGGTCAATGAAGATGATCATTAGTTGCAGCCCTGATGCCTTAAATCTCGTTGTTTATATTAATTTAATATTGGCTTCACTGAACAACATGGAGAGCTCCCATTTCAAATATTTTTATTCCTATAGTGATGTTTCATGCATGTACCTCTTCGTCAGAGAGAGGTGAAACAGTATGAAAATTTCATGTCATGATTATGGGACCAAACCCCAAAGCACAGTTATCAGTATTATCACAGTATTGTTAAAAGGTGATGAAAATATTCATAAAGTACTGATACACAGATTAAAATCATTTCACCAATTTGTATATTGGAAACCTCTTAACAGTTTGAAATGGCATCATTCCTCGGGGATGTTACTGTTTTCACTGACTGTAACTTATATTGACAGGAAACAAAAAACACTGTGTAATTATATGCATTTGTTGCTCATTATAAAGACAGTTGCTTTATTTGTATAGCACTTATCTAAACAAGGTTGCAAAGTGCTTCACACTGAGAACTTGAAAATATAACAAACAAGCAAACAAAAAACAAAATCTAAAATGAACATAAATCGCCGCAGGAACAATACATCTCGAAAAGCTGCGACATAATATTTGCAAACATTGATTTGTAAAAAAAACAAAAAAACAGCCTAAACATTTAATTTACGCAGCATTGACAAAAGGCTACCATGCATCCTTGTGCAGTCTTGGGCAAGCTAACTTTCTAAATCACCGTGTGGTACCTTTCCATGGTAAAATAGTTTGCTACATATTATTGAAGCACACTGGCCAATTATCAGTATTATCGTCCCAAGTGTACAAACACTTTCGGGAGCCACAATAAATTATTTTGTAAACTCAAGACTTCAGACTCTGACATACCCTCCACCTCAGAATCAACTGGTGAAAGTGCATAGGGTGAATATTAGCCATGCTACTACTGCTGCTGACTAAGCAGCTATGGATAAGGTCAAACAAGAGAAGACCCAAAGTATGGGGTGGGTAGAGGAGTAGGGGGTCCCTACTTCGTCTCTCTATTAGCTAAGGGGTCTGTGGCATGAAAAAACGTTGAAGACGCCTACATTAGACCTTCCTTGCCTGTGAAGTGCCCTATCTCTTATGTCTTATTGTGTCTTATCTCTTGAGTTTCATGCCCCCCAGTTTGTAACGTAGGACAAGGGGGCAACTGGGGGCAAATATCTGAAGTCACAAGTCAAACTCAAATAAACCTTGATGACATAATCAGGGTTACTTTCTCAGACTGGGTTTCCCCCAGAAGCACAGAAGACATTATTTAACTTTTATCACAGGCTGAGTAGTACTCTCCCCCATAAATAAACTTTTTATGTGTGAATTTGGGTTTTCCTCGTCAGATGTGTATCCTTTTCCTGTAGTTGTATCAGTACTTGGAATCATTTAGTATATTTGCAGGCGTTTTCTGCTATTAAATAATATCAGTTTGACAGAGAGGGTATTTTTCAGGGCTCAGTGATGCAATCCTGGCTGCAGCTCACACTTAGCTGTTTAGCAATTACACCCATAATTGGAGAAGACTTATCACCAGGATGCAAGGTCAGGGTGCCACATGTCAACTGTGCTGTTTACTGAAGTGAGGCAAATTCCTGAGCCGAGCAGCAGGCAGGGGTACACATGCTGTCATGTGGGCAGCTGGTGATACTTGTTGTCATTCTGTAGATCTCCCTCAGTGTTCTTCAGGCACCCCAGATGAAGCGCAGGGTGAAACGTTGAGTCCCGTGTGCTCCGATATGTGCTCGTACTCGCCTGCTGCCGACTGCCGCTTAAAGGCAGAGGAATGTGCGGAATTCAACTTAACATGTCAGTGTAAGGCTTAGGACACACAGTCACATGAGCTTCTAGGGAGATACACTGATGTGAAATGATGTTAGTGGCTTGTGTGGTCCTCTGTGATCATAATCACATCATATCAGATCAAGAAGTTGGAAGTTGGTAGGCAGACTGACAGGTGGAGTCTCACAGTCAAATGCCGTCTGATGGTCATGTGAGACGGCAGGAGCTTTGACGAGTTTGAGGGTGTAACCAGTGTGATTTACATGAGAGATTTAATGCTGTTTAGCTTGTTTCATTCCGCATAATTTTCCACCTAAACTCACCATTCTATTTATCCAATGATTTTGTTTCATCTAATAGCTCTCAGATAACCCAGATCTTGCCCTTTATGTATTAAAATAAGCTCCAAAGGGCATGTTGGTTCATGCCCTTTGGGAATATTCACACTCTTCCTGAAATAATTAGTAGAACTGACAAAAAATATCATAATCGTCAACAATTTAAATCATCGATCGTGCACACATATTCAAATTCTCCAGCTTTTCAAATGCAACTATTTGCTGTTGTTTGTCATTGCAAATTGAATATTTTAGGGTTTTCTATCACCTTGGACTCTATGGGATGTTTTAACATTTTCTGAAATTTTCAATAATGAATTTAGCCTGTTAAAGAGAATAATCAGATTCACCATAATGAAAATAATCATTAGCTGTATCTAGGGCTCTGCGATATGACCAGTATCACATTATACCAATTAGGGTTGTAAATTTTGTGCATTTTTCTCAACTGATAGTTAAGACTCAATTAATCATGAAAAATTAATTACCTACAAAAGCACTTTTTTCATATCTTCATATTGTTCTCCTCCATGTTTGTTTGTGGTGCCTTCAAGCAGATTTCCTGCCTGCATTCCTGCCGTGCCGAAGAATGTGAAGGGTTGTCCAAATGATGAAATATGTTGCCATAAAGAGTTTGATTTGTGACACAATGAAACAAACAATGGCGCATAATATGAAACAGAAGACATTTTTTATATTGCTATAAAATATATATCATCATATTGCTCAACCCTAGTTGGAACAAGTTCTTGAATTCTTCAGTGGCACAATTATTACTGATTATAAATATATCCGTAGATTGTATATTTTGGGTGACATTTTTAATGGAGTTAAAGTTGGGAAGGCAATTTTTTAAAGAGTAGGTATAGTGTGTAATATAAATGTAAGATGGGATATACACACTGTATATTCGTTGTAACTATGGTTCTGTGCCCATAGATAGATTGTTTTTCTTTTGATTTTTTCACATTGATTGGTTGATTGATGGATTGTGTGGCAGTGAAGCTGCACATTCATGTTAAACATAAAACAAGTGAACCGCTGCTTGCACTTTCTAGAGCTTTAAAGGGGAAAAAAACAGATGATAAATTCACCATCTGCTTCTGAATCTGGAAAACCTCACCGAGCAGACATTATTCATTAAGAACAGGTATTCAGCCATATCATAAATGCTCAGTCTGTTTCTGATCATGATCTGCCTCCACACTCTCTTATATCTTGTCATGAGGAAAGACGAGCTGCAGTGTAGGCAAGGTAGGTCAACTTGAACCTGCCTTCCACCTGCTGGGTTTCTTAAGCAGTGTGATAAACAGTTAAATCTGTTTGGGACTTTTGTATATATGATCCCTTTAGGTCGTTTGACTACACTGAGCTCGCCGACCCCCACTCGTCACTGTGCTCATCCACATGTATCAGAGAGGAGAGGAGGGGAGGGGGAGAAAACGAAAAGCTCAGCGTTTTAAGTGTTTACCGTTTGTACCAAGTGGGCAGATTTTTATCTACGTGGCGCTGTCGGGTCCAGAGTGAAGGGAATAACACTTTTGAATGCTCAGCCGAATGGGCAACAATAGCTGTGGTGTGCAAACAATGTGGCCCCGGCTTGGGCAGCGGACACAGGACACAGCTGCCAAGGCTACAGCCTCCAGCTCCGGTTAGGCGCGCTCTCAGGCTTTACCTTTGGCACACATGTCATTCTCATAAATTCACTCCACACAGTGGGCGTCTGAACATTTCATCAGCACTGAGTGGTTGAAACTTAAGGTGATCTTAAGGCACTTTTCATAGAGAGAAGGTCTGGACTGTACTACCAATAGTTTGGGGGGGGGATACCCAAATTCATGGCAAATTTGAAAATGGGTCAGTCCGCTGTAAAGCTATTATCAGCTAATGATAATATCTGTCAGGTATTTTCTTTAGGGATGCACCAATTGTGAAATTCTATACCAGCTAGTGGCTTCTTCTCTAAAATAAACAGCAGCTGGGTATGCTAGCTACTGTTGTGTGAGTCTGACCACAAATAACCAACGCAACATACAGTGAGTCCAAAATTGATACCACACAACACATAAAAACTTGGCCACTGCCATTGGTGAATGTCATCTTATTTGCAGATAGTCTGATTGCATTAGTTGACAGTCAAATTGATAATTTTTCTTTTGATCAAATAATGTAATAGTTTAAAAATCGTTTCAGCTCTAGTGCATTCGCGTCATTAGTTTGGTATTGGCATTTGTTTAAATTAATGATACCCTGGACTGATCATCCAGAGGGTCATGATCAACATGATCATCGATTTACAGGAAAGCCGAAAGGCCGAGGAGCAACGGTTTACATCACAGATTAAATTTTCCCTCTACCGGGGTGGACGTTTAGCTCAGTGGGTAGAGCGTCCGTCCCATGTATTGAGGCTGCAGTCCTCTGCAGCGGCCGCTAGTTCGACTCCCGCCCTCTGCCCTTTGCTGCGTGTCATCCCCTCTCTCTCTGCCCCCTTTCCTGTCTACTCTTCAGCTGTCACTATGAATAAAGGCACAAAAGGCCAAAAAAATATTTAAAAAAAAAAATAAAAAATTTTTCCCTCTACCTACAAACTTGACAGTCATGAATTTCTGTACTAAGTTATATAAATCTCGACAGATCCTCAAGACAGAATCTTGTCTGTGCTTTCACTGACATGAAAAAGGTGTCAGGAGCCTCTGACTGAGATTCATATCTTCTCTCAGCTGTATTCACCATCATCATCAGGGCTGACACAGATTCTACTTCACAGTTTTTCCTCTGTAACACCTAGTGTCAGATACTTCATTTATATTAGTTTCACTTAGCTAAGAATGAAGCCCAGCCACTTGTGCCTATTAAACGAATATGGGAGCTGTTGGTACATGCAAGTTGTTTGCGGTGATTTGCCCTTGAGCAGGGTAGGTAAGCAACCAACCAGTATCAGTGGTTCTGTAGCAGCCATAAAACGATAAAAGTGTTTATTTTGTGTGTGATCTACCACTAATGTACCAGTTAGTTTGAAGCTTGATGTTAAAATTCTAAACCAATTTATGTCTATTTATTGGTTTCTGCACAGTGGCAGATAAAGATTAGGCTCCACTGATATTATTAGCACTATGCAATTAGTAGAATTAGATTCCAGTGGTGGCTGCAGAGAATCGTTTTTGACTCTTGTGATCCAAACATTGGTCTCTGGTATTTTAGTTGCTCACAACTTTATGATGCGTCTTCTCCATATTAAATTGTGGTTCATAAATATGGGACTTAAAAGAATGTAAAATAGCAGACCGTATACAGAATAGAGCTGCACACTTCTTAGGCATTCATAAGTTTGCTCCTATTTTGGCTGTTCAGGGTGATATGAGTTGGATTTCCAAATCAGGAAGGCAAAACGTGAAATTGACTGTGAAATTGTCAATAAGAAGGTTCTCTTTGTAGTAAATCACACATTTCTCCTTGGGCTAAAGAGATTGATGCTATTTGAGGAATCTGAGTTACAATATATGTATAGTAATAATCAATCGCGCAGCATAAATACAGTTTGAGTAAGGTTGCTTGCTAGATTTGAGACAAAATGGTTAAATGATATTCTGGTAAAACCAAAATTCTGAACTTATAATCAAATGCAGCACAATTTTTGCCCTGAATCTTTTGTTACAGCAAACTTAACAAAGAGTCGAAGGTCTTTAGCTGCACAGCTGACAACAGGAATCCTTCCTCTGGCCCTTGAAGTTGGAACATTTAAAAATATCCAGGGAAACAGGAGGTTGTGTGAAGTGTGCGATTTAGGACAAGTTGAGAATGAATCACATTTTCTTCTCTATTGTACTTTTTGCGATAAGTTGATATAATGGATTAAATGAAATGTCTGTTTTAAACCCAGAAATGCTCTGGTGCACTGACGATGACAGAATGATATGGTCATTAAATTTTAATGCTTATATGTTGGCTCTTTGTTTCCGACGCTTGGAAACACATCAGGATGTTTTATTTGTTTAGTATTACTTATTTATCATTTGTTGCTACTCTGGTTTCTGGTCTGTTTTTCTGTTTGTGTCGGTGCTGGGCACATTAATCACATTCAAACCATTTCACAATACTCCAGAACAGTCAACACCACAAAATTTGTTCGCTGCACACACAAGGGGAAGCATGTACCTGTATTAATGAGGCTGTCTAGCAGCAATTTAACAGCACCATAAATTACATTTATGTTGACAGAACTGGCAAGTTATGTTCATTAAAGATCCAGAGTGTAAGATTTACAGGGATTTATTGGCAGAATATGGCAGAAATGGAATATAATATTCATAAACATGTTTTTGTGAGTGTATAATCACCTGAAAAGAAGAGTTGTTGTGTGTTTGTTACCTTCAGAGGGAACGGGGCCTCTTCCACAGACGCTGCCATGTTGTACTGCCATGTTTCTACCGTAGACTATAATAGATGAACCAAACTCTCTCTAAGCACAGCCTTTCACATTTTTCTCAAGTTTTGTAGGTACTGTAGGTTAAAGAAAGTTGATTTGATTAAAACAAAATGCTTCAATGAATTAGTTTGTTCAAACTGGGGATGTTGGAAGACTTTATTTTGGGGTAATGACATCTGACAATCAAAGCTTCAGTCGAAAACCTCAATAGAAGCTTTGAATGTTAAAAAATTTCATTTGGTACAGCCCTAGATCTATTGTGGTGACCGTAATCCTAACCCTTTTCCTGTTTTGCTGTGTTGCAGGACCGGAATCGGCCCTTTGATGCTTTTAGCTTGCACTCTTTGGAGAATTCCTTAATGGATATGATAAGGACTGACCATGACAAAGGTAAACCACACCCTGCCGGTGGCCCACCAATGACTATCGCTGATATTATATGGAGGAATCATTTTGCAGGTTAGGAATATTCATACGTCCATGCTTACAGTATTTGGGTTGTTTGATTTTTTTTTTGCTTCATGGCCATATATCATCTCTGGGTACATTTGTTTTTCTTTTGCTCTATTTGCCAATCTCTTAACCAATCCAGTATGGATCATCATGTTCTGTTTGAAATTGAAATGAATAATTAACATTATGAGCCTTACCTGCAAAATCCCACAGAATTTTTGTTTGTGTGTGTGTGTATGTGTGTGTGGACCAGATGTGCAGCAATGTGCGCTCATGTGGTCTTATGTGCAAATTGCATTTCCTTTGCCCTTTTCTCCTCCTTCTTTCTGCCTGCTGGCTTTCTGCTGTTTGGAATCAATGGATGGAAGTGATAATGCCACATGACTTGAGCTTTTTTTTTGACTGAATATGTTGCCAGCTTAAATGTTGAGTGACTGAGTATGTTTGTGGTGTGCATTTCTCCTCAGTGACATAATCACCACAGAGCAGAATTCAGAATTCAGCCTTGGACCTTTATTTTGGGAGTGATTGTGGGCTTAGACATACCACAACTGAGTCATCCGAGTCAGCCTGAAGATCAAATCAGTGTTTCTAAGCAACCAAGATACACAGAAGCAGTTTTTTCTAAACGGCGTGGTGCAGATTAATCACAACATAAATGATCGTTTCATCTCATGCTAGTCAGTGTGGAGAATTTATGATATGAAAACAATGTTAAGAAATCTCTCTTCACACCCTTTTAAGGCCATCCAATGCATGTCGGGCCTTCTAAGCCAATATTTTTGTAGCACAGGTCACGTGTCTTTTGTAAAAACTTTGGATCCAGTCTCCCAGATGGGGCCCTGTCAGGTTGGGTGTAGGGTTTTTATGCTCCCCCATCCTCCCATCTTAACAATGGAAAGATTGGTGGGAGGGGTATTTAATGAGCAGAGCATGTCGCTTTCTCATGCGTGGAGTCTGTTTTCCCAATCTTGTGCTGAGAGAGCATTGTTACAGGGAAATGGTCATCCTGGTCGGAGCCTAACTTCACTGGAAAGGTGTCGTAATGTCCTGCAGGGTTTTCCTCGTGATTGTTTATCAAAGCAAAACAGAGACAGAGGAGATACAAGGAAAGACAGAGGGGTTGGCACATGGACAGGGTTGTGCATTCCTGCATTTCTCTTTGCTTGTTTACCCCTCCCTCGTCATCATGTAGACAGCGTGGGGCTGCAGTAAGCTACCGTGCCAACCACAGAGCAGCTCCACCCTTCTAGTGTACCTACTCAATGTCTGCAAAAAGCATACTTTAGCTGCTGGTGTTTTTTTTTTTCTTTTGCCCTAACATAGCAAATAAACACACAAGGGCACACATTGTCCTCTGAACCTCTATATAGAAATATCTCCGACAGTATTGATTTAGTAGTGTATTGTATAGCAAACATTGTACCTGTGGGAAGAGTTTTGCCACCTGACCCCCGACCCTGACAGGTTTGAGCCATTTTGTTATGTAAATCTTTGGGGTCAAGTCGGGTTTGGGTTTGATTACTTTCAAAAGTCATTTAAGAAATTCTTCGATCCCTCTCTCTGACTGTGTTGGTTCTCTCTGTCCATGTGTGCCATTTGTTGCACGTAGAAATGTAATGACCAGTGGGATCAGGAAGGAAAGAAGAGTATAGCAAATTTGTTGACAAGATAAATGTCAACTTTAGCAGCACCAGTTGGGTTTGCATAGGTTGTAAAGGCAGGGGGCTGGGTTCAGGTTAGCCTCATAAACTGACTGAAATGCCATTTTGTTTCATATACAGTCATTCAATCAGCCTGATGATGTGTTCATGTCAGCAGGTTTCCTGTAGAGAAAAGGAGTGTTTTGTTTTGTTTTGCCCCGACCTCAGTCAGTTGGAAGCAATGTATCTGGCCTAGGACTGAGCAATGTTCAAAAATGTTCAATACAGGTCACGGCACCGACACCTTGACTTTTATACTGGTTCCTGAATAATAGTTTTTAAATACCAAATCAATTTTAATAAAAAGAAAATTACTTTACGGTTCAATTACTTTAAAAGGTCACTTTAAAAGGATATCGTGGTGGTAAAAAACAAAACAAAACAATGCCCTCTGTCTCTGTTCTCCTGCATCCCATCTACAATGTGTAACGTTAGACAGCCAGTCATCAGCATTATTAGCTCTTGGTACAAGCATGCTGCTTGAATACTGACGCACCGATGATTTACTCTAAGGAGTAAATCCTCAGATTAGAATTTTGGTATTGATTGACAAGGCATTTTTTGATACTCAGGTGTATTGAAGCAATTCTAAAGTAGTAGCACAATAGCTATGCATAACCTGGAGTCCAAAACAGTTGGGACACTGTGTCAAATGTGAATAAAATGTGTCAATGTCAAATTCATAATTAGTGTATATTTACAAAAGGCAAAGTTTATCTGTTTAAACATGAAATATCTTTTTTTTTTTTGTAATGTATTCAATTGCATACAAGTCAAAAGGAGATTTGCAAATCATTGTATTCTGTTTTTATTTTCGTTTCACAAAGCGTTCCCATTTTTTTTGGAATTGGGTTTGGAGGACAGGAACAGTATTTCACCATTTTAAATCCCGTCCATTAAGCTCTGATTGGTCAATTGCTCGAGGGATTAAGAAGCCGTCAGTGAGCACAACCCCAGACTAGTCTGAATCACAAAACTGACTCAGAAGTCTGGAATCAGGCAGGGTTCAGAACAGGTGCACCCTCATGACAGAACATCTAATGCTGCCGATGTAAAGTTCTGTTGTTTTACTTTTACTTAGTTGCTGCGCAGTATGCACTGAAAATGTCATAGACTGACTAGGGCTTTGTTTCCTAAAAGCATCATAAGATTAACTTTATCCCATTGTAAGCCTATGGTCTCGGGGTCATCTTAGCTTTGAAGGCATAACATTCAATATTTTCCTAAAAAACATAATGCATAGACTCTTATAAACATAATCCCTTTCAATCATCACTAATGACCCACTAGAAGTGTGTTGTGGTTGCTGTATCTGCAGAGACTCTGCCCTCTGCTTGTATTGTCTTATTTTTCCATTATTTTTCAATGCTTAAGACATTTTACCAACCCAAAACACATGGAATGAGACACAACAATCAACTATAGAGTAACCACCATATAGATGATGTAATATGGATATTTTAATCTTGAATATTTATTTAAACTCTAAGCTTTTCATTTTGTTGGTGGGTGCTAACTTTGAAAATGAAAGATCTAGGACAGTAATTCTTAATTTAAACCCACTTAGACAAGACAATAACAAGAGGAAACTGTTTGGTTTTTTTAATATTCTAAATTGCTTCCTAAGCCATCTGCTGTCGTTGTAAGTCTGACTTCCCACTTCGAGGATACTACCCAACAGCTGAGAACCACCAGTCAAAACTAATTAACCCAGTAGGCCCAGTTTTGCATTCCCAACTGAATGGGTCTCACCCACATCCATCCCATCACAGACATTTCTCACATACTTCTCATTGGGACTGGAATAGTTGTTTTTCCTAGAGTGTTTTATGAGTCCCTGTATGTGTGAGTGTGTGTGTGTGTGTGTATGTTTTAAAGGAGAAGCACTTGTACCGTGATGTGAATGAGAATCGGTGGGTCTTCTAAAGAAAGTGTGAGGTGACCCCATCCACACCCCTCTCTTTCTCTCGTTAAAGACAGAGAGAAGGGCGAAGCAATCTCGATTCAACCAGTTTTTTTTTTTCTTAGCACTTGTTTGGAGAGAAGTCAGCTTCAAAGGGTGTTTGTGTTGTCTGTGAGAGAGACACTTTATTCTCGCGATCCTCTCAAACTTTCTGAAAGCTCTTTACTCCTGGGTGAGGGGAACGGGGCCGCGGGGACGTCTGAACAAACAGGCCCTTTCTGCAGCAGTGCACACACGCATGCAAACACTGGTCCGCATGTAGTTCCTGAACTGGGTCAGCTCAGCTCACGTGTGGAGAGCTCGGCACCCCGACACAAACACACACACACACACACCAGAGATTCTCCTCTTGGCCTGGAAAAACACCACCAGTTTGACAGCAGCCACCACCACTGCTGCCAGCAATATCGTCACACGCACACACTCACATGCAGGATACACACATCCAAATTGTTTCTGACATGTAAATCAACTGTGACATTCCATGCAAAGCAATCTCACCTCACACACTTTCTCATGATACAGACGTGATACTGTGTCTGCAGCATGCAGCCGCTCCCCTGCACACACTCAGTCTCAATGTTGTCACCGACCATTTGAGATTCTCAGAAGTGTTAATAAGTCCCTTAAGTCCTCATGGAAGCTGTGTGTGGATCCCGTCCACCCACAGTGTCTCTGTCTCTCTGAACACACACACACATTGCCTCAGCTGGTCTGACTCACATGATCTTACTCGCGCGTCAGTTACGATTAACATTGTCTCTTTGTGTTTAAGCGCAGCTTTTAGAAGAATGAACTCCGTCAACCTTAATGCAAATTTAAGCCCCAAAGTAGAGCTTCAACTTGTGATTACTTTCTTTATCAGTTACTTTTTCACTCAACCAATTGAATGGATAGTTCAGCAATTTGGGAAATATGCTTATTTTCTCTTTTCTTTTTCGTCAGTCTGATGAGAACATGGATACGACCCTGATGTCTATATGAAGCAGTGACCAGCAGATGCTTTGCCTAGCATAAAGACTGGAACAAGGGGGAAACAGTTAATATGGTTAAGCCCAAAAGTAAAAAAAACAAAAACTACCAGCACCTCTAAAGCAAACAAATTAATACATTACGTTTTATTTGTTTAATCCATTCAAAAAACTGAAGTCTAAAAATAACAAGTTATGCTTTTACAGGGGTTTATGTGATGTGGTGGACTATTTCTTGGCCAGGCACTAATGCTAATCCAAGCTAATCCAAGCAAACAGTCTACTGACTTTAGCATACAGACATGAGGATGGTATCAATCTTCTCATCTAACTATTTCCAAAAAATGTCAAACTCTTTCCTTTAATTAGCAAGTTTATAAGTATTATGTCTGAACAACAGCTGAAAACCCAAAGTGTAATTTAGTCCAAGTAATGGTCCATTTCATCGGATACATGTAAGAGTTAGAAGGGAAGCTGTCAAATGTGACCTAATGTAATGGTGATAAAACTTGATACATTACCTCATCCATGAACATGATTCTGTCACATGATTTCTGTCTGAGTCATGTCACATAGATTTTCATCTGCAATGGCAGTTGTTTAACAGTGAAGAAAACAACTCCCATGATCCCACATGACTTCAGTTGTCATCAAACTGTCTTCTTCTGTTATTGTTTTAGATGTGGGAGAGACCCCTAGTGTGAGGAATTATAGATTGTACATTTAAAATAATGAATACATTTATAAACATAGTTGTCGATTCATTTTTTCTGGGGACCCACTATTTGAATGACTAACAACTGGCATTTGTTTTCAAAAATGTTAACTAGTTTAGCTTGACTCAAGCAGATTTCCATTGATTTTTGCAGGTTGTCAGTTGTCTGTGTGTGTTGTGGTTGTATATATGAGGTAAAATGTTGTTGTGACAGACAGAAAGCGTCAGCTATAATTGAAGTAGTCAGTAGTCAAAGGAAAGCAAACCATGGTGCTGTTTGACTTTGTGCACTTGTTGACAAGAGCATCGGTCAACGGATAAGAGTTGAGCCACAGCCTTTTATCAGGAGGAAAAAAAGAATTGCAAGTGCAGCACAGTTCAGATGACAGTATGATTAAGCAAGGTGCTTAAATGATAGGAAGGAGTGAATTTCTCCATACAACGTTTCTTGAAACCTTTGCAAAGTTGTAAAGTTGTGGTGTAAAGGTCCGAGCTTCAAGTTAAAGGAATAGTTCAGATTATATAAAGTGAGGTTGCATGAGGTACATATCTATAGTCAGTGTATTATTGGCAACAAAACTCATTTTTCGTGACTTAAACAAAAGGCCCACCTAAAAATATTAATATCAGGTAAAGCATACGATATATTTAGAATATTTTCACCACTTGACCTTGCTGTTAGTGCTTTCTAGCATTATATAAGCAAAATATCACCTCCTCTAACTGAACCATACTGCATCAGCGAAATCTATAATTTCACCTCATAGAAGTCTACCGCTGCATCAATCTGCTTGTTTGTTTATGTTATTGTCGGACTTTGGTGAATACAAACTTTTTAAAACACCAAACTACTGTAGCTAATATACTGACTAAAGTTTCTAAAGTTTTCAGCTTTAACCATGAAAGACACTACCTTTTCTTGTCTTAATTAGATGCTCAAAATTCACGTTTGTTTAGAAAAGGAAGTCTGTGTGAACCTTTGTTTTTGTTCAGGTTCAAAGAAGGGTCAACCCAGCTTAACCTGAGATGAAAGGTCAAAATTTGAAACACTTCGTTGGGCTGAATTTTAGCTAACAAGTTGGACTTGACCTCTCAACTTTCCAACTGTTGTTAGTAGTTAACAACACTTGAGATGATCTCAACGTCAGAGGGATGCCCTGCACTTTACACAGCCTGTAATGACTCTATAGAGATAAGACAGTGTGTTTGTTGGCTGTGTTAAAGGTTAAATCGCACCTTGCTTCCAATAAACTCTACTGTCAGAGTGCTATGTTTTGTTATGGTGGAAAATTCATGACTCGTGCAAGCATGACTGAACTAATCCAGCCCAGGCAACAAAACAAGTCTGGGCATGTTTTGTCTATTAAAATCACGGTTTGTCCAGATCTCACAAGCCATGAAATACTATTGAAAGCATTACTATCACTGCCAAGTTGTGCAGCAGGCTTAACTGGATTCTGGAAATCCTCTATCATTATATGAGAAGCATTTAATAGATTTATGATGATTACTTTTATGAAACATTACAATTTAGAGGGTGGCATATTTAGGGATTTATTTCTAGAAATATGCTCCGACATTTGAGTTCATAATGTGATAGTGTACATAATGTGATATTGTGTTGTGTGTGATGGCTTGATAGCTGAATGAACTTTGACCCTGCAATTTTCTTGTCAGAGGTTGTTGGGTTCAGCTTGAGCTGGTATGGAAGTGAAGAAGTAGGCCATCCACAGGTTTCCTACAGAAACATCCATCCTTCTCAGTCTTTCCAGTCATGTGTTGGCTGTCTGCAGAACACATGCCCCTCAGTGGGTATTGTCATCTTTGTTTTTGCCCATTTTGCCTGCGTAGTCTTGGTGATTGAAGATTTCTTTGGCAGTAGTCAGCCAGAAGTGCAGCTTTGGGGCGCCCTGCTGCTGAGGTGTTTTTTTCATCAGTGCTAACATTTCCACACCTTGCTGTTGGCACACCCACTTCTCTCCTAAAACTCCTGCTGGAGCTTTTGCCTTGAGGTGTTATTGGGGGGCTTAAATATGTGCTATAATGTGGAACAGAGGGAGCAAAACATGACCAAAGCAGTTGAGAAGATCCCTAAGTGAGACACAGTTGGTGGTAATCAGCCACATGGAATCTAGTGAAAATTTAACCCACTCAGGAACTTGAAGGATAGTACTAATGTAGCCCTCACTAGTGTCAGATAGTCAGTCTATGTAGACCAAAGGTCCCAGCCCTATTTTCTGTCCCAGATTTCTCAAACCGTCTTCACCTTTGACAGGACCACAATCTGTGTCAGCTGACCAATTTTTCACTTGTTTATAGCAGTTGATGAAAGGTTTACATTTCTTTATAGCTATTAAAGTTTTACAGCTGATGTTGCTCAACCTCATTCATCCTTTTGTCTTTTAATCTGACCGATTCCTGAAACCTCTCAAGGCACTTTTCCACCAGATTAGTTCTGGTTCTTGAACTGGTTCCATCCAAGACTCTTGGAACCTTGGTGCTATCTAGCGGAACAGCCTACGCTTCTGCTAGTTTTGAGCAGAGCCCTTGTAATCAAGGGTGTCATCAGTCAACAGAGGGTGTTGCACAGTGTACAACAACTTCTAAAATATGACATGCCCCCTTTGGTTCCCAAGGAACACGTGCTGTTTTTTTTTTGGTTCCTGCTGCGAACCAACTTTACAGGCTCCGAAGAAATGTATTGGTTGTAGAAATGCTCTGTCTGAGGGCTCATACTCCCTCGCAATGAGGGAGTATGAGCACCACATATGCGTTGCAATACCCATGCTACAAAATTACTTAATATGCCAGAAAAAGATTTAGTATATCCCAGTACATAGTATGTCAAATGCAGTATGCCAAAAATAACGGTATGTCCTACTGCATCCGGTCGCGTTTTGCAGTATGCAAGCCAGCATGCTTTTCTACCTGTAGCAGTCCTCTGCACAGTGGAACATATGTCATAACAGCTGAATGACTGAGAGAGATGACAGATGACAGCTCATTGATGCTGCATTTCAAATCACTTATTTTTTTTCTATTGACTGCAACAGATGAAAGAGCAAGAGGGTCAAGGTGCAATGTTATGACGAAGTAGTATGTCCCAAATGTATGTATACTGCATGTAACAGTACATACTTTGTGAGGGTAGGTGCAGTACCATCTGAAAAAAAAAAAGAAAAGGTATTTTGAAAGTGATTTGAAGTGCAGGGCAGATCCCAGACTGATGGCCACTGGCGAGTGTCCAGCTAATCCATACCCGACTCTTTATCCCATTTCTACCAAAGCGGTCACAGCGAGGTCACTGTCCAGTCTGAAGATTGTCCAGCATGTGAAAGGGACGGACTTTTGGATCCATGCCTGAGGAAGCGGATGGCGTGTCCCCTCAGTGGCCGTGCTGCTGTGCAACCATCATGGGAAGGTTGAGAATAGCTCAGGCTCTCGGTGAGGAAATGTCACCAGAAGAGCAGCAGCAGCAACTCAGGGGCCCCTCAGGCCCTGCCACTCAACTCCTGGGGGAAGCAGATGGCACATGCCCAGAGCTATTTTTAAGGCTTCAGGAGGGCAACTGTCCCCCTCTGTCATCCAAAATGACTAATGTTGACGGAAAGGCAAGCACTGTTGTGACTTTTGCCCTCCAATCAGCAAAGTCATGGCTTTGATTGTGAATGTGTTCATTGGCACACACTAGTCTCTAGTGTATAATGTAGCACTTTATTTATCCTCTTATTTTATTTTATTTTTTGCTCAACCAAAAGCAGTGGTACTAGGTCAAAGTGCACAGTATGCTGCAGAGCTATAAGGGATTCTCTCCCAAGGACACTTCAGCCAGTCAGACTTTTGGCTTTGCACCCTGTAATTTTGTTGGAGGACTAACAAATAGACCACCCACATGTTTACTGATAAACATGATTCTGTGCAGCTACCCCATGGGGCTCTCGAACTTAGATGAAAGCTTTGCCTGGCTATCGGGCTTAAAGCTGGTGAGAAAGAGAAAACACTGGATGGTCTGAGAGCTTTGTGGAGAGTTAAAAAACCCTCAGTGTCAGGACACAACACTGGATGTTCCTCCATTTGGATTCATGTAGTCTTTACAAACAGGAGTGCGCACACACATCCAAACCAAACAAGGGCAGCTGCTGAGACGAAAGTGAGCTAATCATGAAATAAACATAAAAATGGCCAGTGACCACTTATTTAATGCACTAAAGTAGTGATGTTTCGAGTAACACTGCTCTTAATTAAACTTGAGTGACACTGCATGACACACTCTTATATACAAATGAAAACAGTCATATGAAAACGTGAAAAGTGTGTGAGTCTCTAATGTAGGGCTGCAACTAATGATTATTTTCACTGCCGATTATTTTCTTGATTAATAGATTAGTTGTTTGGTCTAAAACGTCTGAAAACGGTGAAAAATGTTGCTCAGTGTTTTGCTAAGCCCAAAGATAACATCCTCAAATGTCTTATTTTGCCCTCAGCCCTAAGATAATCATTTCATTATCATAGAGGAGTAACAAAACCAGAAAAAAAGATATATATAGATAGAGAATTTGATTAATTGTTTGAGTGATTGTTTTAAGGAAAAAAAATACAATTATCAAAATAGTTGCTGATTTAATAATTTGATTTAATGACTCATTTATAATCAATTAATCATTGCAGCTCTGCTCTAATGTGGTGAAATAGTATACAATTTGGGAGTCACTGGCCTATGCAGAGAATATAATTGTCACAATTGGTACACTGAGGACATCACCAGCACTCGAAATTTAGACGTCCCATTGACCCTGGGGGTAACAACAGTAGCACCTGGGACACAAAGATATGGTGTCTGGGACAATTCTGGGACAGTAGAGAAAATCATTTCAGATTAAATTATTATGTTTATGTGTCATGGGATATATTCATTTTAATGGTTAGGTGTTTTATCAAATTCAAAAAAGATGAGTGGGAGTGGGAACCAGCATAAACTCTCGCCACATCACATACATGCTTACAAACTGTCAAGGTGTCCAAGTGTGTTTATGGAAATTTACATGTTACACGTTTAGAGAGTAGATACAGAACAGTTCATTTATTATATAGCCATTATTTGTGATTACATCTAGGTTTTGTGTTCATGTTCATTTACTCATGATAATAAGCTGGAAAGAGTAAAGATAATGTGACACTAGGCCATGTTACACATATCCTCGTGTTCAAACAAACATGTGTGCGAAGGTATGGGCTTGTCACACTCCATTTGCCCCCGAGCCGGACTGTTGCCTGGATTCTGACTGGCTGAGAGGAGTGTGGAAATCCACATCTGTGGAGCTGCAGGGTGGCCGCCCCCTTGTCCTCCCCCTGCCCTGCCTCTCTGGTTTTCAAACCAGCTCTAACTGCTAGTTCCACTCTTGTTTGTGAGCCAGGAAGAGGCCCCCTTGCTGCGCTCACTATCTGTCTTCTATGGTCAAATTTTGAAACCTCTGAATGTCATCTTGTTTGCACCATCGCAGCTTGCAACACGTAGCGGTCTGTCTCTCAAAGTCCATGTTACATATGGGGGAAACATACACTAGCAGTAAAGCAAGATATCTGTTGCAGTTGTCGCCCTCAACCTTTACCCCAACCACCACCCCAGTGTTAAAGGGACAGTTCACCCAACCCCAAAATAAAAAAAAACCAATACATATTTTTTCCTCTTTCCTGTGGTGCTATTTTTCCATCGTTGCTGCTGTAGATTCATCTCCAAAACTCAGCAACTCACACCAAAACATTCTAGATGGATAAATAGAGCAACATGTAAAAGGACAAATATGTATTTTGATTTGAGGGTAAACTGTCCCTTTAATGTTGAAGGGACGTTCCTCACTAGTGGATGGGCTGGCTTACAAAGGTGTTGTCTCATTAAATCTACAGGGTATTGGCTAAATATCAGAGATGAGATGAGTATTCCAATGAAACTGTTGCTTCATCTTCCGTCTTGCTTAAATGACTCTAGTTAGGCGGCCTGTTAGCTGTGTGTTGAGTAAAAAGCTGGTGTAGGCGGATTTTGACACAGGGCCCTAATTTTGAGCGGTGAGGGATAAAGGGTGTGCCTCTGTGGCTGCCACTGCAAATGATGTTGACAGTGAGAGAGCAATGTTTTGTCCTAAACCAGGTAGGCTATTTCTTCCTCAGCTTAAGGGTATTTTCATTTGTCGTCGCCTGTACAGTAAGAATAGGAAGACAAAGACAGAGATAACCAGGAAGACTTCCATTAAGGTGTCCCACGCCACCCCTCTCCCCACGAAAGCACTGACAGATGGGCCCTTGTAGCATGCACACATTGTCACCATAGCAGAATGCACGCTCTGTTGAATTCCTAGCCTTATAGCTGCCTTTGTTTTTGTGTGAGTGTGTGTGTGTGTGTGTACATGAGATATGTGACAACAAAAGAATGTGTGTTTCCACCTCGTTTGTCACATCTGTTTTCTGTGGTCGTCCTTTCTGCCTTTGTATCACACTGGGTACATTTGTTGTTTATTCATTTCATGTTAAACATTTCATCATAGCTGGCATTTCCCATTGCCGACAGTAGAATGGAAGATTTAAAAAAAAAAATGTCTATCAACACGATGGCTTTTATCAGTGATTTCCATGTTTCCCCTCTTTTGTAAAATCTTTTCTTTCTTTTTTTTCTTCGACAGGACGTATGGGCCTCAACTTTCATCATCCTGGAGCAGACCACATAATGCCATTGAATAGTAAGTCGTGTTTCATTGTCATCGTCCTCTTCTCCATCTGGAATTAATCAGAATTGTTTCAGTTTTACTGATAAGTGTCCCCGCTGCTTTTTGTCCTCTGTGTTTCGAGAGAATTAAGAATGGGAAGTATTTTTGTGGCGTATTCCCGTGAAAAACATATGCTCCCTAACCCCAGAGGCTCATGTCATGCACTGGGCACACCTGCCTACCCTTTGCTAAGGCCTGGATTCCCTGACACCATAAACCTAGGACAGACCTCTTAGCACTGGGGGAAACACAGTTGACCTGTGAATAGCACTTCCAAAAATACCCCCAGCATGTAAGACTAGATCCCCCCCCAGTGTCCCACCAGCCGGCAGATGACCAACAGTGACAGGAGATGAGCCAGAGAGAGAAATCAGGTCTTTATCCCATGTGCTGCTACATGGATGCCACAAAGTTTTCCAGAGCAGGCGCTGTCTGTGATCAGGGACATGATTTCTAGGCTATGTCTACACTAATACGTTTTCATTTTAAAATGGCATTTTAAAACAATTACAATCTCTGTCCACATAAGCATTTTAGCACTGACAGCCTTGACACTATGTCACTGTAAACAGAAAGTGAATTGTCTGTTCTGTGGTTGGTTGCTTGTGGAGGAAATAAGTAATTCTGAGATGCATCACAATTCTCAATTCTCTCTTTAATGAATGTATGCAGAGTTAAGTCAATTGCCTGAAATTTAAAACCTTTAAAACCTCCATAACTATGATTGCCTGTAAGTATGAGCGTGAACAACTGCAGATGGATACAATCCGACTGGCTCACCTTGGCTTAAAAATATAACATTTTGATGCATCAAGATTGCCTGTGTTCTAACACAACAACAAGGTCACAATGCCAGTAATGTGTTATCCATGTTGAATTACTTGCTAGTGATGTCATTTGTTGTCTTTTGGAAAAGGGTCACATGATATGAGCGTGACAAATCAGGGAAGGACACATTGTTACTGATAAGACCAATTCAATGTGGGCGTCTGCCTTATCGTTTAAAAAGTCTCTGGTTCCACCAATCATCGAGTTTTCAAACTAAAATGGGGTCAGCAGTGTTTCCAAAAGTCTCTGTTATAGTGATTCAGAAATTCAGGAGTAGTGTGGACACAAGGCGTAAACATAGTGAAAGATCAGCAATGCCTGTAATTTGTTATCCATGTTGAATTAAGCGCCAGTAGTCCAGGCTGTCATCATTTGTTTTCTTCTGGAAAAGCGTCATGTGTTATGAGCATGACGAATCAGGGAAGGACACATTGTGATTGATCAAACGAATCAAACGCAGATATCTGCGTTATTGTTTTTAAAAAATCTCTGCTTCCGGCCATCCAGACTGAACCACAAACCCTGATTTTTTTTCAAAATAATACGGGGTCAGCAGTGGGGTTGGTCTGACACCATCATCCATCGTGACAGTCATCGATGCTGAGCCCTCTGCAATCAGCGTTGTAAATTTAGAAGCCTTCTGTATTTGAGGAACTGTGTCCCCTGAGAGTTGCCGTTCTGTTTTTGACCTGTAGGATAGAAAATAGAAAGAAGCTGTCTCCTCTGGTCATTGCACTACGTCTCCATGACCGTAGTTTCATATTAAATTTTCTCAGTTAGGCAAAACTGAGACACTCTGTTACAGTGGTTGCAGCAGTGTTTCTTTTTCTGTGGGCAGTTGATAGTGCATCTTCAACAACATTGCAATGTTTCACTGTGGACATCTTCATATGCCAATTAGGTAGAAATTGCCCAACCTCAGTCAGCAGCATTTTCAAATTTCTCAGTTTTAGGGGATCAAAATCACAGGAGCAGTGCGGCATAAACCTAGCAAAAGTTGTGTGATTTAAAATGGAAACATATTACTTTTGATGTAGCCTTAGGGTCTCACACATTAATTTTTTTGGCCATGTCCTCTAGTTCTTTTAGGCGCAATCATGTTTCCAACTTTTTATTCAAACCTCAGCAAAATATCAGGAATGTCTGGACTGACTGGTGATCAAACCAAATCAGCAAAGCCCTAGTTTCCTCTCTGGACATGTTCAGATGGCCTACAGGGTATATGAACCAGAAAAACCAAAGGATGTCTAACGGATAAAAACTTTCTCGCTGAAGCGGTTTCTACCGTCACATTTTGACAACACTGGTGCTCCTTCCTCATTTTGTTCCTTTCATCACTTGTATCCTTGGAGAACGTGTCTCGGATTGATGTTAAACTGTTGTGTCATGGGATTACACTCAGGCAAGCACAGATCTGCCCAGATCTTCCAAGTCTGTCAGAACTGGCTCTCTCTGCTGTAGCCTGTGATGTGTGTAGACAGGGAAGCTTTGGTTTCAACTTTAAAGTGTTTTCCTCAGTGTTTCTCCTTCATTTCGTCCCATTAGCTTTGAGGCTTCACGCTGTGAGAACCTGTAAGGGCTCCACTTTCTCCGGATGGTGCTAGCACTTGAAGTGAAGAAGAAAGACTGGAGAGTAGTAGTAAGCGTAGGTTCCTCTATCCAGATTTATTGGTGTTGTTCACTTGACAGCTTAGTAGAAGTGTCTCAGGCTTTGAAGGCGAGCAGAGCTGGAGACATCAAACTCATCATGCCCAGAGGAATCACCCAGTTTCCTTTCAAACATTTTCTCTCTCTCCCAGACACCACACAGTTTGAAGTTGGTACTTATTCTTAACCCTCACTTTTCCCTTTCCTCCTCTCCCTCATGGGTTGTATTCTCTCTCACTAAGGCATCTGACGGTTACCCAGTGCAACGTTTGCTTCATTTTGCCCCGGTTGCTAGGTGACTTTGTTTCTGCCAAGGCCAGACGGTGAGAGGGCAAAGCAGCAGAAAGATTGCCCAGGCTTTTTTGGATTGAAGAGCCAGATCTTTTTTAATGAAAACATAGCGAGGGAGAAGAGGCTCAGAGACAATATATTCCCAGAGAGAAGCCAAAGGGGCAGAGTCACACAATGGGGCTCTCACAATGCAAAGGCCCATATTGGTTTTTGAGGCGACGAGGGTTCTTTGTGACTGATGCGTTTAGTGGAGCAGGAAGATGTGTTTAGTACTATATTACGTCTCCCGCTGTTTGTTGGAATCTGTGCCTTCTTAAGCCATATTTTGCCGCCTCTGTGGTTTGAATCCGTGGCACAGCATATTCAAATTGAACTACATTACAACACTGCAAAAAAACATAACTCAAGGTCCATTTAGCATCTTTTCCCAGAGCTTTTGAATGCATTTCATTATCTATCTCAACACATGGAGTATGCTGAGTTGTTGTGGAGAGAGCTCAGCTGTCATCACGTGACATAAGAATGGAAATTTTGTCTTGTGGTAACAGGTGGTTGTATATGCGGAGAGGACAATGAGATCCAATTGGGAAAAGCTTCAAGTGGATTTTGATGAACTGGAAATAATGCCACCCTTTTTGCCAAAAAAGAAAGAAATCACTTTACCAGCTTTTTCCCAAGCTTTCAAGTGAATCTCCTGGTCTTTCTCAGCAAATGTCACAATCTCATGACAAAAAAACAATGCGTACAGTCTGTCTTAAAGCTCTGACTTCAGAAACAAGCCTGATTTGCCTACAGTCTGAACAAAGCCTTTCTGGACCTTGACTAACTGGACAAAAGAACTGAGGTCAAGGTCCACTTACTCGCTTTTCCTGGAGCTTTCAACTGCATCTCATAGAGGTGGAGGGGAGGCTAATCTATCAAATCAACTCTTGAAAGATTATGAATCAGTCCAGAAAAGTCAATAATCAGAAATTTACAAACCAATTCTCGACATTATGATAATCTATAACAGTTTCGGAAGACGAGCTGTACGTTCCTTACAGCTGAACCAATTAGATGGTGAAACGAAAGGGACGTAAACATGCACATCGTGTTTATGTTCTATGTTTTGGTGCGAATGGCTGAGCGTGAGCTACCGCAGATACAATCTGACTGGCACCCTCCTGGCTTAAAAGCTTAACATTTTGATGCATCAAAATGCATCGTCAGTCGTTTTATAATCACATTCTGGCCCTCTGAATTGGAATTTAATGGAATCGTGTGCTGCCAAGGAGATTCCCACCCTTAGCATTTCTTGATCTTCCTCAGCAGATGGAAGTTTCTCAGTTGTCCTGGACCTTAGCTCATGTGATGACAGTTGGTCATCAGTGAGGATTAGACCATGAAATGTATTTGAAAGCTCTGGAAAATCTATTAAGTGGAACTTAAGTTCAGAATTTTTTTTTGGCCAGATGATCTACATTGTTTCCAATTAGTCACAAAATGTAGAAAAGTGCAGTTGTTCACAGCTGTTATCTTAATTGTTTTAGATTTCATTTGAGTGACTGCAGTGAAATGAGCATTAAAAAACTAAAAAAGATAAGACAGATAATATTGAGACTGGCACATGTGACTGGCTGATAAGATATAAGTGATCTCGATCCTGTGCCTTCGTCCTCCCATATTTAGATCAGCTCAGCCCTGACACCATAGCCTGCCCCCTCCTTTCTGTATGTCATCCACCCATCTTAGAGCCCCGAGGCTGGCAGCCACCTCCGTACCCTCCCCTTATCCTGTGGGAAGTTTCCACTGGCACCTGGCCTGCCATACCTGACATGAGATCAACTTTTAATATTTCACCAAGGCCATGATAATGACTAACCTGCTCTACCTTCAGTCCTGCATGTGTTCTGCTTTATGGCCTCATTTGTGAATATTCACAGAAGATTAGCACGAGCGTGAGCCATTGCGGGTTCATTAAGCTGAGATTACGATCTCCGGCTATGGAGCGTTGCATTATGCTGCTAAATATCTCGGCCATTTCCGTGGCTAAACCTCACCTATCACCCGCCCCCACACCCCCCACTCCTGCGCCTCATCTGCATGCGTTTGTTGCCAAGGCAGGTGCAGCAGGTTTACTGTGGCCGGTGCCAGGCTGTAATAATCACCCTCCTCCCGTTGCTGAGCCTTAGGTGTGGCCATCTGTGGTTTCACTGTTGCCTTAGAGATGTTCCTGGTTTTGGTTATTTTCCACAAAACCCATGTCTCTGTATCTCTTTCCTACCCATTTTCCTGACCCAACCCTCTGTTTCTCCTTGTGTCTCTCTCCTTCCCCCACTGTGCTGACAAGCAGCCCGGAGCTATGGCCGCAGAAGAGGTAACGTGTGGCATTTTCTCTGGGGTTCTGTTTGCCATGCCGGCCGTGTCTCTTCTCCGAGGCTGAGGGGGGTCGTAGTGTGGTGTCACTATCTGCTTTTCATCTGTGCTGTGATTGAATGAAATCATATTAATTTTGACACACAGTTTTCCATGTTGTGCATTTAATCAACATGGGGCAAGGGTCCACCAAATCTGTCTATATGAATCTTGTTTTGCTTGATGGTGAGAGGAAAAAAAAAAATCTGTCTGACAATTTTCTTTTCTCTCTATTCTGAGTCAGTGTTCTACCTGCAATATTTATAATATGATTTAAAATAGTGCAAAGTAGGGGAGGTGCATTTGCAAATGCATTCCACTGAAAAAAGAAAAGTAACAGCTGGTCTAAAAACATACACTATGGTCTGTTTACAGTATTTGGTACAACAGAGATGGACTCGTTCTGAATTTCACCAGTCAATGGCGGTATGATGCTGCCACCAAATCAAACACTAAACCTTTTAAAATGTTATTGCATGTTCGGTTGGAGTGCTTCCAAAATTAATCTTGAGGTTTACATGAAGGAGTATGCTGACTCAGAAGTGATTCATCATCTGAATGGCAAAAATGGGTGCTTCCAACATGGATCATCTCTGATTTGATGTGCTTTTTGACTAATTCTGTCTTTCTTCAGCAAGGAGGGAAGCTGCTGAGTGACATTTGTAAGGTCACCGCAATATTGGGCTGGGGTTGTTGTATGTTGTAATTGTAGTATGGTGAAGCCGGCGAAGTGCAGTGAGTAATGTCTGAATCAAATCGCTGCCATTGAAAGGTGTCCATGAGGTGCTGACATGAACACACACAGGAGAGACAGAAAGTGCAGGATTCCTTACCATGTAAAAAATGAATTACTTACTACATTTATCAAAGAGTCAAATACAGTGGAAACCTCTTATAGTGTTCACATCTGTTCTGGTCAAATTGATTGATTGATCGTTTGTTTCTTAGATTACCATCTAATTGACATTTTTATATTTATTACATGCATATAAAGTAATGAAACAAATGAATTTTATTGGCCGTTGCCAAATACAGTACATGCATTTCAAATTTCTGTATAATGTGTAATTCAAATGGACTACTGTATAATATAGTCCAGTACTATATATAAAATATAGCTTACTGTAATTTTTGGCATTTTGTCATAAAGTTGTTGCAGTACCAGAATTTTAAACTTCAACACAAACACAACAAAAAGAAAAAAACTCCTCGCCACACAAAATAGGATTTTTAATTTTTTTTACTTTTTTTAAATTAACAACCTGCACACAGTGCTGGTACAGAAAAAGCCACTGAACATTGGTTTTGCTGCAGGCCAAATTTCAGGCAGAACAACAAAGACCGAACTGAACAGAGATCTTAAACGAGCACTTAGATCATTTATTTTATAGCTTTGGTGCTTTCATTTCTATGAAATATAAGTATTATAATGTTCGCTAACAGGTAGTATTGAAAAAGTATAAATTCTTTGATCTTTCTGACAACCTTAGTTTGTTGTAAGCTTCAAGGAGACTTTGTAAACTGTAATTGTGATCACAATAAGCGGTTTCCCTTGTATCAAAGACAGAGATGATGAATAAAGAGAGACAACTGGGGTTATTCTGCGTCAAATATACATATTAAACACCACAGCCACCAATACACTAAAATATTGCTAACACATCGCTGCACCATTGACAGCCTCCCAGTGGGAAACAGTGTCAGATGAGTAGAGAATACCAGAACCATTAATACTGACTGATCAACAGTCTCGTCATTCTCATTTAGTGCTGCAGTTCAGCATGTTGTCTACTGGACAGGAAGTCACCAGGAAGTCACCAGGAAGTTCCCCAGACGATATTGTGATATAGAATTTAATGTACACTATGGCCAGAAGTCTGTGGACGCCCAGCCTTTACCCCCATATGTGACTGCTGAACATTTTTCCATAGGACTTGAGAACCTGGGGCCATAATACAGAAACTTCCTATCTTAAGCCTTAAGTTAAGATAGGAAAAAACAGGATTTTCCCCAGTTTGATATGACAGAAGCAACTTTAGAAATCTTATCTTACTTCATCCTGTCCTATTTCAGATTGGGAATTCCTAAATACTCAATCCAACATTATTTATTAGTCTGTTACCTAGCGACAAACACTACTTTTGTCATCTCGCCAAGCTGGACAACGTTTTGCTCATTGAAACATACTGAACATTGAACAAACAATGGAGCAAAAACAGCAACAATTGGACACTTAATTTCCACCCAGATAAATTAGAGGTTTTGGTAACATCTGTAGAGAAATTCAAAGATGCTCTTTTTGGGAAATTTACAAAAACTTAAATGTGGGAGATAAAAGAAAGAGAGTGAGCTTAGATAGCAGACACATTGTCCGCTGGATTAAGCAAGTTAGCTAAAACTACCTGGTGGAAAGCTTGAAAGTGTTTATTTAAGATTTTCCTAAGTTATGACTCAGGAACTCCTCATCTGTGATGGCTTTCTTCCTAAATCAGGACCTAGTACTAATTACCACCAGACAGTTAAGATAGGATCTGTAAGTTTGGAAGTTTCTGTAATACAGCCCCTGGGCATTGCACCTTTATGGGTGTCCACATACTTTTAGCAACATGGTGTTTTGTTTGTTTGTTTGTGGGTTAAAATTCGATCAAAATCCTAGTAACAGCAGTAGGGAGAGTTAAGGGAGAGTTAAGTCAGAATAGTAATCCTGGATCATTTGGACATTGAATACTTATTCAGCTGCAGTAATAATTTCCAGATGTGATTAATTCACTCTATCTCTCACACCCTCCCTCCCTTTTTACTTCACACTCTTCTTGTACCTCTCCGTCTTCCCCTGTTATCCCTGTCTGTCTTCCTGGTATCCTTCTCTTTTCCTCTCCGCCCAGGTCGCTCCTGTCTTTTTCCCTTTGAGGACGGCTTCCTCGACGACGGCCACGGAGACCCCTCCTTGACCCCGGGCCTGAACTCGCCAACCCGCTGTCAGAACGGGGAGAGGATGGAGCGCTACTCCAGGAAGGTCTTTGTCGGAGGCCTGCCCCCTGACATAGATGAAGGTAAACAAAGGATTGTTTTTCATTTGCACATCTACAGAAATGTTAACTTCAGGCTCTTTTTCAGCACTGCCCTGCTGCGGATTTCTACTGAAACATAGTGTACAGTACATTCACAACTGGAAGCCTCCCAGAACATCTGTTTTTGGCTGGTTGCCACTTATAGTTACACTGGAGAATTTTAAGCCTTGCTTAAGGGCACCTTGACACTCCTTATTTAAGATCTTAATTTAGCCACTGTAAACTTCAGTGAAAAAGCCGGTGTTTGCTGTACAGTTTGAAGCTTTTATACTAATGATCCCTTAATAAAGGACAGATTTTTATATTCCACTCCTTACACACTTGTCCTTTAAGTCACTTGTAGTGTTTTAGCGTAATGTCTGTGACCAGTTGCGTCATGGAGCTGTAATTGTTTCCACAAACTCTGCAGCATACCAAAGAGTTTAATGTTAATATGAAATGTTTCCTTTCATATGTGTCAACACTGTTGAACATGTACTACAGAGCTGATGCACAATACGTGCCCTTAGCTGGTTGAAAAATTAATGAGTTTCCACAGCACGAGTCAGCCTAGTGCAGACTGGATGTGCCCGGCCTGTGTTCCTGTTTAATGCAGTGGCTACTACTGCAGCAGGAACAGGGCAAAAAATAGAAACTGTGCCTGCCTCATCACCGAGTGTGGCTCTGCATTGAGTCCTTCATATGCATATTACATGAACAGCCATGAATGTTATCTTACAATGTCATGAAAATAACATGCAACTCTGCTTCCTCTTCTGTTTTCTTTATTTTTATAGATGAGATAACCAACAGTTTCCGTCGTTATGGGCACTTGGTGGTAGACTGGCCCCACAAAGCTGAGAGCAAATCCTACTTCCCACCTAAAGGTAACAACAGTTTCTCTGAGCATAAAACTCTAGTTTCCCATCAGACATCAAAGTCTACACCAATAAATATCACCGCGGGTGCATTGGCAATTTAAAGTTTTGTAAAGAATCATGTTACCCAGAATTCGTGGCTCATGCTGAGCGAGCATGGAGGTGTCTGTTTATGTGAGCTACCCCCTGTGGTCATCTTGCAGAAAGTCTCATACAGTATATAATGACTCCGTAACTGTTTTGACCCAAGAAGTGTTTGCTTGAATGAGTACCTGAGGAGTGTGAAAGTTGCTCTCTTTTCTGCGCAGCCTCTCGGGTGTCATTTTCAGGCAGGTGATCAGAGTAGCACCACCCTCTCCCAATCCTCTACATCACTCCCTCTGGCCCAGTAGCTGCTGTGTGTCATATTAGGAAAGCTATTAAAGACGCTCTGGAAATAACTAACATTCCATAGGCAGATGGTAATACGCTGCATCTGGAGGACCTGCGAAAATCTCTGCCAGTTTCTCCCCCACTCTCATTTTTCAACATCCCTTTTTTTTTTTAGCCTGCAAGGATTATTTTGAATAGGCTTGGCTCTACTAATATCCAAAGCCAGGAGGAAAAATGCAGCATCCTTTTAGGGGAATGAATGAGCTTACGGCGGCTAGAGGACGCCGCCATGTAAGGGGAGGAGACATGTGGGACTAGTGATCTGTGTAGAATTCATCTTTCACTCTAATTTAAAAACCCCCACTCCAAAATTCCAGGAGAAACTGCTAAAATATCCTGTTTATGTCACACTCTCCATATTAACTGGCAAGGGAGCTTGGGCAGATGCCTGGTGACAGAGTTCTTAGCACTAATAGCTTCAGGGTTGAGAGCAAGTGCACATCTGCATGAGTGTGTGTGTGTGTTAGCATGTCCTACTGTCGTGTGGACTGTGTAACGGCAGATTTATGGATGTGGGATTCATATCAAGAGGTCATGGGCCTCTCCTCGCGTTAAACATCCTTCCAAGCTTGACCGAATGGAAGATAGCAGTCACTTTCCGTCCTGCTTCACATTAAACTGCCGGCGATGTGTGTCTGCACAGTTATGAAAGTGTTTTGGTTTAGGGATGACTCACATTGTGGCTCAGTCCGACTTCAGGGACAGGCTAGGACTCATTTTGGTACTTGGACAGAACTGGTGACTTGGAGAGGAAGTAGGAACAGGATCAACCAACTTTGCTCAGTGCTTTTATGTAGGCCTGTCACGATAACTACTTTTGTTGGACAGCAGCTTTAATTAACATTATATTTACATATTATTATCATTTTATGGCCATTTTATGCCACTGATCAGAGGTGGGAGGCAACAAACTACTAAAATTTAGTTTATGTACTTATCAGGTATTTGTACCCAGTACATTTTTAATACAAATACTTGTACTTTCTACTCCTTACATTTTCAAAACTTGCTTACTTACTTTAGTTTTAGTGCAGTTGAGGAGAGTTATTGATTATTTTTGTTTTGAGCGATTGTGTATATCATGCACAACAGATGTAACCAGATGAAAAATGATGTAAAAGACTTAACAAGATGAAACAGACTTTTTTAATTTGCACAGAAATAACCAGTAGAAATATCCTCTAGAGGACTACTTATTACTATCATACATACATCATACAACTTTATTTCAGAGCCTGTACTTTTTCACTTTTACTTGAGTAAAGAAGCCGAATCAGTACTTCTACTTTTACTAGTCTTGTTTTTTACACAAGTATCTGTACCTCTTCTGGAGTAAAGAATGTGGGCAAGAATGTGTGTGCTACTGATATAAAGATAATAAAAAGCAGTGAGACCAGAAATGACAGCAAAACGTGTCTCATCATAGTTTTTTCTCTGTTCATTCAGCTTTTAGGTGCTCTTACAAAAACGCGTACCCAAGTCATATAATGGTAGGAAAAACCCTGCTGTGTATTCTGGCATCATCTTGGATAAACGGTGACACTCTTATGCAAACAAACACGCCTGGAAACACAATGAGCAACATCGTATGATACATGGACATGACCTCGATAAGTCGATCACATAATTATTGTGACAGGTCTGCTCTTATGTTTTCACAACTCCGGTATTGTAGTAACTTGTAACTTTTTCCCTGTCTATTTTTATTCAGTTCAGACTACATTGTTGTCTTGTGTACATTGTCATACCCAAATTGCCCTGCAAATGCTGTATGTGAACGCACGTGTAATTGCTCTTTTTAGACTCAGAGGTTGCTGCTTGGTCTCACTTTTGGAACCAGCCTCAAGTGGCCATTCAAAGAACTGTAGGTACTTTGATTAACTTAATTTTTGAGGCCCGAACACAGCAACAAAGAGACTTGCATTTCTCAGGTGGCCAGAAACCCGACCCCAAACACATGCTAATGTTTCTCTGTGTCTGCTGAATGTGCAAATAGGCAATGTCTTGCTACACAATATCACAATATAACCTTTATAAGGAGATATCATATCATATTGTATAGCTTATTCTAATGCCCCCAAATGGAGAGAAAAAAATCAATTAATGAGCTTTAAAGTCCTACTCGTGTTATCACAAACAGTGTGATATTTAAGACTGCTTTTTTGGTCATCTCACTGTTGTGTGTGTGTGTGTGTGTGACTAATAAGCTCTGATCACTTTGTGAGCTGTCACTCACACCTGCTTCTATCGTCCAACACTGCCGTCACTGTTGTTCAGCAATAAACCCAAATGTTAGGGAGCTATTTCTGTCTCTGATTGGGAAAGAAGAAGGAGGAGGGCGATGTGACGCTCTCTGTATGCTGGAGCCTGAGCGCTGGGAGCTATTAACTGCTACAAATGCTATTGCTCGCGTCATACCGCAATAAGTGTGTCAGAGGTGTTTGTGCGCTTCAAAAGGTTACAACAGAAGTGTGCTGTTGACTACAGCCAATCAATTTCAGCTTTTTTCAAAATGCACTTTTAAAAAAGAACTCTGTGTTTTCTCTTTATTCATATTGAATGAATACAGCAAGGCTCAAATAATGGCAGCAGAGCAGTGCTGCAGTATTACATCGTACTGCGTTACACAGGCCTTGATTTCTCTTTTCGTCCTCATCGTGTGGGGATTATATCCAGTGAGTGACTTCTTCAAATTGAGATGATTAGCGACGCTTGATTTCGCCCCTCCTCTACTCTATCACTGACTACTCTCCAATTGCTCCGAAGCTTCAGGGCTTGACCGTGTTTGATTTTAGGAGAGCAGATGTTTGTGTCTCACCCCATCAATACTGCCAAGCCATCTTCTTCTTCTTATGCTCATAGTACACATTCAGGGTTGGCTTCATCTATGCCTTCAGGGAAAACTGCTTCTAGCAGGCCAACGTATGTTTTTTGCAGGTTTGCCCTCTTGTTTGCTCCCACGTTTTCTGATAGCAAGCAGCTTATTTATTTCTCGGTCACTCTGGTCACTGGGACCGAACACGTCCCGTGCCCTCGCCTATGTAAAATAAATCTGCAGACACATGTTTGTTGCTGAATATGAAAAGATAAGCCTGGATTTAAATGTCGCTATTAAAGCCAGAGAGATGCACACTGTGACTATGCTCACTGAGTTTATCTAGTCATCATGGATTGGATTTCAGCAAAGTCAACACAACTTCAGTTGATGAGGTAATGGAGAGAATAGGATAGCAATATGGGACTTTGATATAGCAGAGGAAAGATGTTTGTGTACTACTTAGTGACCGACCCGACAGTATCAGTTCCACTGTGGTATGTGGATATTGTAAAGTATCAGCAGGCACCAGGTACCAAGGCAATAATTCCACTCAGCTGTGTATTTTTAGACCCTTAATCTGAGTTCATAACTCAAAGGGGATTGAGACATTAGCATTTTGTGGGAGTTGCTTTGTCTTGAACTTTGACATGTTGTCTTTGATGTTCATGCTATGATAAAGAGCTTGAAGGAATAATTTGCCATTTTGGAAAAGACTCTTACCGTGATTCACTTTCCTGCCAAGAGTGAGATGAAAAGATCGATACCACTCTCTTATCTGTGTGGGAAATATGACGCTACCATCAGCAGCAAGTTAATTTAGCTTGGCTTAGCACAAAGACTGGGAATAGAGAGAAACAGCTAACAATAATGTGTTCATAGACCTTCCGCACAGTAGCCATATTGATATAAAATACAGGTGGTGCCAGTAATACTAACTGAGGTCCCATTCCATTATTATTGTAGCAGAGACTTTCCAGTGAGCCAACATGCACAAAAGTAGCACCATGACTGTGTTTGACCTGAATTCAGGTTATTAGTCATAATGTCTTAACCATCCAAGTTAGACTGACCACAAGCTATGAGATGGTGAAACAATGGTATACGTTCCTTTGACAGCCACAAGTCTAAATAAAACATGTTTTATCACATTACCCACAACCCTACAGTTCAACTGCGACGTCTGTGATTGGTGGCGTTGGCCGTTGCCATGGAAATGTTTAGCATTTTGGTCACTGTTGAGTTCTATTGGTGATCTTTTAGAGGTGCTGGTGACTATATTATGTTACTGGGATTTGGACTGAGCCAGGCTGGTTGTTTCCTCCTGTCTTCACCCTTAATGCTAAGCTAAGCTAACTGGCTCCTGGTAGCAGCTTCATATAACGTTCATACAAACATAACCATGGTATCAGTGTTCATAGCAAACAAGCACATAACCATATTTCCCAAAATGTCAAACTATT
Organism: Lutjanus campechanus; assembly: GCA_027495735.1. Taxonomy (NCBI): domain Eukaryota; kingdom Metazoa; phylum Chordata; class Actinopteri; order Lutjaniformes; family Lutjanidae; genus Lutjanus; species Lutjanus campechanus. Next base: position 35,940 of record JAJHUR010084807.1, read on the forward strand.
CGATTGATTCTGTTTCACATTTGCCCTAGTAAAGCCTAGCCTGATGCTATTTTTGATAAATGTTTGCAAGTTAAGTGGTTACAGTTGGTGAGTTAATATCTCTGGTTTTTGGGCAATTTAACAAATTGTCATCAGGTTGCCGTTGAGGTAACGGTTTCTCTCCCCATGAGTCAAACTGCTGGCCACTGTTATAGGAAACACTCTGTTCTGCATGAGGTCATTGGTTTGTCTGCGCAACCCTCGAGGCACTCTGCCTATCGTTTGTCTGTAAACAACGCTCTTTAGGCTGGAAAATGCTGCGGGTGTATGTATCCCGTTCCTCCCTGGACAGTGCTGGGAGCTCAGCAGCAAAGCCCTATAAATCTCAGGCACGAGCCACTGCAGATCTGCGCTCTCCTCCCGTGGTGTAAGCCTCTGCACTGCGCAAGGCTGATGGAAAAAGACAGATCCTCAGCACCATTCAGACTAAATATCAGAGCATTAAAGTGGCATAGAGCCCTGTGGAATCAGGTACAGTCTGCTTTAATGGGAGGCCCTGAGTGTTGACGGAGTTTAGTGTAAAGTAGTGATTCATTCAACTGTGGCCAAACAAGTATCTGTGTTCTTCAGGTGATTGATCATGTACACGTACTGTATCCTGATGAAATCTTTACTGACGTAGAAAACAGGGAAATGATCAGGGACATATTACACCCAAGTAGCTTATAGCACAGATAAAAATGAAAAGAATTGTTACAACACAAACTTAGGATTTTAGAAAAACACACTATCCCAATTAATATTCCAATTATATTATCCAAAATTGAACTGTAATGTGGCCTATTTGCATGAAATAGGGCTGTTAAAAGTGTGCAGGATAATAATAGATGCCACCAAAGATACCTACTTTTGTTTTTTTGTTTTTTTTTGAATGTTTAGTTTTGTTCTGCTAACAACACTGATTTCTATTTAGGGTGCTTGTACATTTTATTATGCCCTGTCAGGTTTGAGGACTGTAACAGAGGTCAGCACTGTGCTTTACAGTACTTTGAGTGTGAAATCGAGTGTAGCACATGGAAACAGTTGTCTGTCTCGCTATCCAGGGCTCTTGCAGCAGTTTTGTAGCTTTCTAACAGGGTCCATTAAGGTAGCAGCTGTCGTTACAGTCTATATGCTCCCATGCTCCTCCTGCTCACTCTGCCCTCCCATGTATTTCTGAACTCTGTTTGTATGGCACTCATTCATGCAGCTTCTCTCACTACCTTTTCTCACTTTTACCCTCTCTTTCCATCTGTCTCACTCCTCTCCCCCCTCCTTCTTTTCTCTCTGTCTGTCTCCCTCTCTCCTGCCCTGGGTCATGGAACACGTTGTTCCCTCCTTCAGACTGTATGAGCTGCTGGCTAGCTCTGCCTTTTCATGCTGTTTTTTTGTGTGTGTGCGAGACTGCAGTTGTTTTTTCTCTGAGGGGGGATGTCAGTGCTAAACCACATGATTTCTCCCAATGACAAACCCGCTTTATGTAACCCAGCAACACAGAGACAGGGGTCTTATGTCGGGTGATGACGAGGCACATGGGGAAACATGACGATGCACAAAATGTCGATTCTAATTGTGCTTTTTTTTTTTTTTTGCGGCTGCAGAGAGGAGTTGATTCTCTGCTGACCAATTACAAAAAGACAGCTATTAGCTGGTCACTTTAAAGCAGCTGACTGTTATTAGTTTTGATTGTGAATATTTTAGTTTTGCCCACAATGGTGCAGCTTGTTATTAGAGAAAACATTATAGCCCCACTGAGGTTATTAGCCTGTTACTTGACTCTGCAGGGCTCACAATAACAACTGCTAAAGCTGTTAATTAGTAGGAGCCTCTGTGGTTACTTTGCATAATACTAGATGCATACAATCACACAACACTGTGTATGCTAATGTGTTAGTGTGAGACAAAATCTGGTACTGATCCATAAGGGACACATAATATGATTATAATAATTATGGTGTCTATGTTAATGACGATGTTGCAGTCCTTTGGAGGGCACGCAGACCCGCTTCTTTTTTACCTTTTCTTTCTTTCATTGCTGCCATTATTATAATAGTTTTCTTTCTGTTGTCGGCACATTAATTTACCTCACAGCCCTCATGAAGTCTTAGCAGCCTATGGTGATGGGTTTTTTTGTTTGTTCGTTTTTTTCTTATTTTAATTTCCATGGGTTATCACTATTATGTTATTATTGTTATTACCATGGTCTCAGTGGTCAGCAACAAAATGATTTATGTTGGCAGAATTAATACTTAATAAACTCCAGTGGTGGGTAGAGAACTGAAAATCTATACTGAAGTGAAAGAAGAATTACTCTCAGGAAAAAAATAAAAATAAAAATGTAAAAATTATCATTCAAGAAATCTACTCAAGCACAAAAGTACCTGGTTGGTACATTGCTGAAATTAATAAAGTAATGTTAATGTTGAAGTTGGCATCATGTTAGGTTAACTTCTTTCTAAAGCACACCAATTAAAAAGGCCAACAGACCACAGTTACATATTAGATCATTATAATTTTATTGTGGTCAACAGACTGGTGATGCTTATTTCTCTTCTAGGTAGCTGCAATGTTTTAGAGGTGCTCCTGTGAAATTATAATGTCGCACTCGTCTTGTGCTCCTGCGGTGTTCCTGCGGCCTGCCTGAGCTTTTCCTAAAATCTGGGGAGGAGGTGGTGGAGGGAAACAACACGCTTCAGCTATAGACTGTATATTAAATAGGATTTCCTTCAATATTGATTTCAGGCTGCCAGCTTTATATCTGACCAGGGACTATGGTGAAAACTGGTCCTCTGGCTAATTCTGGCATATTTACAGTAATGTTTATTAATAAGCACTGTCCCTGAGAGAAAAATGAATAAATAAACTAAAAAAAAAATCATCTTTCACATTAGTCTGCTACTCTGTGTACATACATGGTTTTCTTTAGTCGTCAGATCGTAACACTGAAGCTTCTTATACCACGTGATGATCTACAGGATCATCTGCTGATTTAGACACAAATGTCAGAAAGTAACAGTTCACAGCTCTCGGCAAGACACTCACTGTCACGTCATTGTGACAGGAGACGCGTCACCTGCATCAGGACACGCGTCACACACAGACAAAAGCCGCTGTCAGAGCAGCAGCAGTTTCAGCCCTCTTGAGGACACGCGCGACTGCTTACGCACCTGCTTTTTTTCCATTCCACCTTTGATGCTCACTGCCTTCTCTTTCTTGCCTTGCTTTTATTTTCCCCTGCTCCCCCCGCCGTCCCTCTACAGCAGCGCACGCTCACACCCTCCCTGGCTCCCTGCTCTGATACACACTTTCACTCAGTCCTATCCACATACCACAGTTGACTGGGTTTGCCGAGTCAGACTTTATTTCTCCTTTCCTCTCATCTCGTCTGCAGCAGCTCCACTCAGGAATGTTAAAAGTGAAGCATGACAGTTGCACATTCCTCTCCCTCGCCGTTTTCGCTCCTGCATTTGCCTGCATGAGAGCATGTGTATGTGCCCCGAGTGTGCAGTCTACAAAAGCAGGCTTCTCGAGCGACACCGGAACACATGGCTTTTGTAGTAGTCTCGAGGGACGCTACAGATGAAGTGATTGGGAGCTGGAGACGAGTGTACTCCAGTAGAAACTAGTGGCTGGGTGTGATCGTGTGCACTTGTGCATATCTACCCACCCCAGTTGCTCCACTCAGGCGGCAGCTCATATTCCCCTGACTCATGGGTGCCACAGGTGGTGCTGGGCTTCTGCTAACAAAACCAGAGCAATACACAAATAATTTACAACCCATTCAGAGATGACTGCGTGCACCAACATCTGCTGCTTTTTGATGGTACTGCAAATATATTCACACATGCCAAGTACTGTGTATTTATTATTTGGCTGTCAAAAAGTGTCTCTGTGTGCTCTCAGCTCTAGTTTCTTTGTTCTTTCTCGGTATAATTCAGATTCCTATTGCTGGCCGACCCCTCAAGCATTGTGTGATGGCTGTACCCTATTGAACTGGCTTTCTGTCCCTCCCAAAACGGCTTAATAGCTCTGACCTTGGATAAGTTCTCTGCTCTCAGCTCTAAATAATTCAATACTACAGAGTGACTGTCTGAATTGCTCTTTTCTTTCTGCCTCGCACAGACATCACCAAAGTCTCTCTACCTGAACCAATTCTCAGGGAAGATCTGCGGTGGGTTAGGCTGATCAATTTTGCATGGTTCCTTCAGGAGTGGAGCACTCTCAGCCATTTAATCTGGAGCAGCGCAGGCAGCAAGGTGCCGGCTGTAGAGCTTCTTATGGAAGCAGGCGAGGCAAAAGAGGACAGAAGAACAGGCCACAAGGTCATGTGCCTGCGTGGAGACAAAGTTGTCTGGAACTATGAATAATTACAAGGAAAAAATGGAGGGCTTAGTCATAGGATTGTGACTTGTACAAAGTAGACACTGTAGAAAATACTCAAATGTCTATGAATTGTTGCCCAGAGGACAGATCATGGTCACAAGGGTATGACTATGAAATGCAACAGATGTAGTTTTTGTCAGAGAATATCAGCTTTTTTTCCCTAAAATCCCTGTTTGTCTTCCTTTCCAGGCTATGCCTTCCTGCTGTTCCAGGAAGAGACTTCTGTTCAGGCCTTGATCGACGCCTGCATCGAGGAGGATGGCAAGCTCTACCTGTGTGTATCCAGTCCCACCATCAAAGACAAACCGGTAAGCAGCAGACATTCAGTCAAATAACATTTAAGTAGATTCATGTCTGCACGTCCACCTGATTCCCCCATCTGTCCTAAAGTACAGGATATAAAATTGTCAGTGAGTCAGTCAGTTGTGTGGTGTTATGAGTTTAAGGCTATGAGTCAGCATGCTTGCAATGATAATGCTAGCATTACATGTTTAGCAGTTATTACGTTTTTCATGATAACCATGTTAGTTAGTTAGTCACTAGGAATATAACAGTAGAACATGTAGCAGTCTATAGCAGTATTTCATTCATATATTGCACATGCTTATAAACATCCTGTATGACTTTAACATTTGTATATTACACATATATACGCACTATTTAAATTTTTATCTTATTTATTTTGGAATCTGTTTTTTTTTTTTTTTT
>JAJHUR010084807.1:46532-84190 GCA_027495735.1 Lutjanus campechanus
AGGGGAAAAAAAAAAAAAAAACAACCTTAATAATCACAAATCAAATTAAATGTAGGATTACCATTTAAAACTGTCTATGATAGGTGAAGTACTTTTTTGCAGTGATTGTTGATATAATTGTGCAATTTTTTATACCGTATGTAGTTAGGTCTGAGTATGCCTAGAACTGTGATTCGCTTTAACTGTCGTTAATGTCCGACATAGAAGTCCTGTGAAACTTCATAACTAGTGTATGCACACGTATATATGTTCTCTTGTACACACACTTGCACCAGTATACACAGAAGCCTCTCGACACACATGAACACACACACGGACGGCTGTCTTTCTTACGCACACAAACAGGCCTACAAACACAGAGTCTGATCTGAAGAGAAGACGCAACAATGTGAGCTTAAAACTGAGAACTGAGGTCTTTGTTTTTTTATTTGTTCCACCGTCGACAAAAGCGCACGTTTACGTCCCAGAATGCAACCAAAGAGCTCACGTGTTCGACTTTTAACAGACCACACGCTAACATGCAGAGGAGGCTGCGCCGCTCATACGGCCTACAGTGGTGCAGTCGATTAGATGAGGAAAGAGGGCAGTTGGGAAGAAGAATTTGGGGTGGGAGGGTCGGGAGGGGGGGTAAAATGAAACATTGAAGCTACTGGAGACTTGAGGTTGATAAACTGAGCTCTGCACATGCTCTCACTACATGGCTAGGGTTGGGTGGGGTGGGCTAGGGTTGGGTGGGGTGGGCTGGGGTGGGTGGGAAATTTGCCAGAAGATGCAGATGTGCAAGCTGGGGTTACCATATTTATCCAGATTTTTTTCCTGCAAAGCTTGAAGTAATGGACCTGCTAAAAAAAAAAAAGATGGTGGACATATATCTTTTAGTTTTTATCAAAAGGTTATAGTGCGCAGTTCAAACAGGAGTGGGTGGGTGGGGAGGTGGGGGAGGTGTTTGGTAGGTATGAATGCAATGCATAGAAACTTAAGTATTGGCTGCTGAAGACAGGGCGGCTCTGGTTTGGGGGCAGGGGTGGGGGGCCAAGTTACACTGGTTTTAGCAGTTTTGTGGACAATCCGAACGGGATCCTACATCATTGCAAGTTAATGTGTGTCGTCCCCTTTTTTTTGTCCGTGAGTTGTGATTGTCCCGTGCTGGCGCCCCGCAGTCCCTCTCCTCTTTCTCGTTTTAGTCGCAAACTGTTTCTTTTTTTTCTTTTTCTTTTCTTTCTTTCTTTTTTTTTTTTTTTTTTTTTTTTTTTTTTTTTTTTTTTTTTTTTTTGCTTTAGGATAGATGTTTTTGTTGTCCAAGAAAAACTAATTGAAACTAAGCAGAAGATACTTTTTTACTGACAGAAAAAAAAGACTTAAAAAACAAGAGGCTAACCATGAGTAATAATAAGTATCCCTATGAAAGTGAATTCTGGGTGTTTTTGTGACATTTCTTTCCCCACCCAGACAGGTTTTCTATGTTTGTTCCTTCTCTATGATAGATATTTGTTATGCACTACTCTTTGTATCTGAACAGTTTTCGACGGTCAGCAGTTCTTTTTGTTAAAAGACAAAAAAAAAAAAAAGACGATAAAGCGTGCTTTCTGACTGACAAGATCTTTTGCAATACCTCAATTTTGAAATATATTAGGAGAGAAACTGATATTTTCTAAGTAAGTTTATTCAGATGAAAAAATATATATTAATTTAATTCTTCAAGAGAAATGATTTAACAGATGGTTGATTTTTTTATTTTTATCATGCTTATTTGCTTTTATTTTAAGAATTTATTTTTGTGAAAAAGACAACAACTGAAGGAGCTAGAGCTTTATAACTAATATAATGATGTAGTTAGTGAGAGTACAGTCTACTTTATTACAGTGGAAGTTAGGGTGAGCGTCCCACTGGTCAAATTGGTTGAAACATCAGAGAAGAGCTCTTTAGGAAAAAAAACTATCAGGTGCTCAGAGAGAAAACTGAACATATTTCCCACGTTTTTGTATATTTATAATCAATCATTTACTATGCTGACCAGAGTTGTGAAAGAGATCTTCTGTTCATTATTTTTTTAAGAGAAGTTTTTTATGTTTCCTAAACGTATGTGCTCCCTTTTGTTTTGTAAAAAAGCAACGTGACCCTGATTTTGTTAGCCTGACGTCGTCGGGAGAAAAATAAAAGGAGGCTTGTGAGAGTCACTGAACAGCTGGAGGTAGAGAGACGAGAATGTTATTTTTAACACAAAACAGACACAAGTGTTTTCACCTGTAACTTGATCGAAAGCCCCCAAGGTGCATCAATTGACTGGTGGCCTTCTATTCACGCAAGACTTGAATTAGTCCCATTTTTTAAGGCTAAGAACCTTGATTCTTTGTTGTAATGTGCAATACTGTTTGTACTGTTTGTAGAAAAGAAGAAAACAAGAAAAAGAGGCATAAATCTTTATTGCAGAATTATTTTCATTGCAAGCATTGTGATTCACTAAAATCATTTTCTACTGTGTATTTACCTACTCTACCTGCTAGTACCTTCCAGTAGTAATGTAGCCTTTGTACTGAGAAATTTTCATTATTTTTAGAAAGTTTTGCTAAAAAAGAAAAGAATTTAAACATATTTACATATTTTCATTTTTATTTCGTATTTTTCTTTACAGACTTATTTCTCAACCATTAATAGTTATTTCTGGGGGAGACTTTCATATCTGGTCAATGTCATTAATATTATTTTGTATTTTTACTTGGAATAAATTAATTTTATGATGCTAATTCTTTAAAAGTTTATTTTTTTCGTTTGTTCACTTTTTCATTTTTTGAAGCTGAAAAAAAAAAACTTTGTAATATTGTTACTAAAGTGTCTCGATTCTTGAAATGCTAAGCTTTATGTGTTAACTCGCTGATGTTGCTTACATTAGTGTGAAAATGATCTACAGAGAAAAAAAAAAAACTACTACTCACAAACAACAGATTGGTGGTTGGTGATGTTTAAGTGATTCGCAATGTAAACAAATGAATGGGCAATAAAATAAAAATGGCAGAATGGAGCATACATGCAGTATGTTGTGATGTAATTGTGGAAGATGGACAACACCACTGACCATTTACATTGCTTCTGCTACTCCAATACGACAACTATTCCCACTAACTCTACAATAACCCCTCCTCACTTTGTGCAGTGGAGAGCAACATTTCCTCACATTATAAAATATTCAACAGCCATGTCACACCCCTCCTCTTTCTCGTAGGTTCAGTCCCTGCAGAGTGCACCAGTGTGATTGTATTTAAGTATGAATGTAAATGTAGAGATGCATTGTGTAATGTGCTAAGTGTGGGAAGAGCATGTATCACTGTAGAATCTTAATTATTCATAATAGACAATGGTCTGATGTGTTTTTTTCCCTCCCCGACTTTTGGTTTGTCTCTGCAATATATATTTTTTATTTTTGTTAAATCCTACATTTCCCCTGCTGATTTTCTGCCTTAAAAATAGTTTGACATTTTGGGAAATATGTTAGATATTTTATTAAAGAGTTAAATGAGAAGATTGTCACCTCTCTCATCACGGCCAAGAGCGTGTTAGCTCAGCCTAGCACTAGCATAGAACTGCCCGTAAAACCACATTTTTCAGACTTCAACTCGTGCACAGATTAAAGAGAGAAAAGAGTTTGTGAGAATTAGGTATGCTGGTAGGCAAATATTTGGCACAGTCAGGCTAGCTTTTTTCCATGCTTCGCTTAGCCAAGTATCGGCACCAGCAAGATGTAATATGCTTATTGCTGAGCTGTAAAGGTGTTGGAAGGCACCCCTTCTCCCAGTCTTTATGCTAAGCTAAGCTAATATGTCGTCGGCTATATTTTTAAAGGACACACACGAGATCGTATCTATCTTCATTTTTTTCACTTTCTTCCTAAGTGTTAGTTGAGAAGATAGATAGTCTACCACTCTTACTATTTAATATGAAGCTACAGCCAGTTAGCTTAGCATAAAGACTGGAAACAGGGGGCACCAGCTAGCATGGCTCTGTCCAAAGGTAAGTGTTAGCGGGACTATTTCTTGGCTGGGCTTTTGTCCAAGAATAAATCATATAAACCCCACAACACCTCAGTGTCTAATTTTACACTGGTCTTTGTATAAATCTAACAAATAAGATCTAACATATTAAATTAGGGAGCTGTAGAGGTGCTGGTAGGCTGATTTTGTAAAGAGAGCTAAAGTTGTCTATATGTTAAGCTAAGCTAACTGCCTCTGGAATCGCACTTTGCTGCACAGACATGAGACTGATTGATATTCTCATTTAACTCTAAATAAGAACCAATATTTCTCAGTGTTAAACAGATTCTTTATTGTAAGCTGAAGCTCCATTTTGAAGCATTTTTGATGTCCCGTCCTCTACTGTCTTCATCCAAAGAGAGTCTCCAATGCTCATGTGAGAATGTTATTTCTGGCTGGCCTTTTCTAACCAGTTTATACAGCTGATGCTAATAGCAACCCCCCCATCTCTTTTAAATAGTCCCACATTTTCTCTCTCCCAGGGCTCAGTATTATTCACCACCATACCACCAAGTATTTATCTGTCTCCTGGCCTTTTTTTTTTAAGTTTCTCTTTCACTTAACAAAACAATTTATACGTGGACTATAACACAAAGTGTATGTGCAAATGAAAAAGATCATGATTTGGATGATGGCAACCATTTTATATATTCCTCTCTATAGATATACGTATGTATTTCATGTAACTAGACTTGGATAGTATACTGTATATTCACTTCTGCTTCATGGGCGTTCTCTGGGTAGGTAAACACTGTAGGTCTCGTCATGTTGTGATCTCAAAATAGATGGAAAAAAAAAAAAGATTGGTAGTGTGCTTTTTTCCACAAACATCCCACTACTTTTGAAATGTACATTTGTTTTTATTTTTTCGTAAGGCATCTGTGCTTTTGTTTTTCTAGGTTTTTATTTCCTGACTTGAACACTGGTTCTATCTTGGCGAGGCTTTTTGAAAATTGTTGACTTGGTCTGAACTTTTTGCAGTATAACTGTGATTTGAAAACATGGAGCTCAAATGCTGCTAATGCTTACTACTGCTTCAGAGTTTGTAGTTCCCACCTTAATTTTTCCTTTTTCTGTACTAATAAGCAAATCTTATTAAACGTAGTTGTATGACGCTGTGAAACCTTGTGGTCTTTGGCATGGCATCCTCTCCCTCTCTGTCATCTCTGTCCCCTGTTAATGCACCAGACCTTATAAAAGAGCTGACCAGTACTAACTTGCATCATGCCCTTGACTTGATGTCTTTATATTCACACATCTGTCCTTTCAGTGTAATGGATTAATTGTTCAGTCTCTGAAGGTGAGGTAGACGAAGCATCCATAATGAACAGATTCTTTATTTGACAAAACAATCTACTACAAGAGCCACTAAATGGACTTTGGGGACAAATTCCATTTAGCAGCTGTTCTGGAGCTTACGATGAAATCGCACCATCTTCATCAGCAGATGCAGTTTGCCCAGTTCATGAATTGTTGACACTCTGATTTTGGGGAAGCAAAGAAAGGCTCTGATGACAGGAATCACGTCAGGACTACACTCAAATATTTCACCTGAAAAAAAAAAAAAGAAGAAAGACACTCTTGCAAAAAGTTAATTTAGATTCCACTATAATCTGAATAAAGGGTTTTTAACTTTTTGCCCCAAAAGGGCATTGGGAACTTTTTTTTTTTTTTTTTTAAATCAAAGAACACCTTGATTACACTTGTGTGAACTTTTGAGCAATCCAAAGTTTTTCTTTCTTGGATTAAAAAAAAAAAAGAAAAACTATATTCAAGTTTCTGAAATTGAATGAGTCAAATCCAAATGAAGAACAACCAAATTGCAATAAAAATCCAGATGCAAAATTTCCAGATGAAAACACATCTGGACCACAGATGATAAATAAAGCAGACCTGTCCCGTCAGGTTATATTCGGTCACATGATCGTGCTCAGATAAGCGACTACACACCCTGCATTCTTGACTTTTCTATCTGCAACTGTGAACCTGATTTAACAATTTGCAGCTGTAAAACATATTTTTTCTTCAAATTCAAAGAATTCCACATACATAGCTTTCAAGGTTATACAGGTTATTTTAGCCTTCCTTTGCTTCCATCTAACATCCACTTGTCGGAAGACAACGTGGACAAGGAGTCCTGAAAATGTTCAAAGTTGAGATTGAAATTTCATTCTTGACATTGGAAACAGAAATAGACGAAACAATCTTACCACAAAGTCTATTTAGTAGCTTTTATTGGTCAAGAATGAACTCTGAATACCAATGTTAAGGCCAACACAGACAGAAACCCCTTAATGTGCCATCTGCTGCTGTGTCTGCTTCCTATTCTAATGTTTGCCTTTGCAATGTGTGGCTGTAATAAACCAGTAAATGATCCTTAAATATGTATACTTGTGTCAGAGGAAGATTAATGGGATCATATTTTTGGCTCTTTCAGGTTCAGTCTCATCAGTATTATTATTCTTGGATGTACAATCACACCATCTACTGGCCATCATCGTCCACATGCAGAGAAACAAACAAAAAAAAGACTGATATGTAGTTCAAAGGTCTGTAGAATTTATTACAATTCCACAATCATAAACAAAAAGCAGCAATTACAGAAATATGTACAAGTCTATTATTTTTTTTAAAATACTTGTGGCGAGTTTCAGGTACCAGTTTCAGCTTGGCCCCATGGTTCAGTTTCTGTAATGCTGCTTCAAGTGCAGTGCTCTCCCAGCTCCGTGTTACACCACATTAGGAGGAGCTGGACACAACGCAGACTTATCACGTCTCCACAGAGCCTCTTGATGGCCTCAAACCATGTGAACAGTCTCTCCCTGGGGCTGGAGCAGAAACTATCGCCATCTGGAGGGCAGGAGTCGCCTTCGTCATAGCACAAACGGTTCCTGAGCTCAGCAGTCACCAGTGTGCTATAAAAAGCCAGTACGCCGTGTTGACATCCTGTGGTTTCTCCAGCGAGCTCGTCACTATCGCCCTGCTTCCCTTTGTTGTACAAAAACACGTTTGTATTCATCAGTCAGAGAGGCGCTGACAGGTGTGGCTGGGTATCGCAGTGCTTTTAAGACCTTGTGATTGGGGGGGCAGACAGGAGGGAGGTGCATCTGGGTAATGGTGTTTGAAGCAGTTAACACTGTATACTCTGGCAATGCAACATGGGAGGAGGGCAGTGGGCTGTAAAAGTAGCACCTGGTGCTGGAACTATAATTATGATACACTGTATGCTTGAGAGGCTACAGCAACACCACTGTACACAGAGGTGGTGCCACTGTTATTGGATGTAGATGGTGTAAACAAACACCGGAGATGTTTGTTGCAGATGGTACATCATCATCGTACCATTATGTTCGCTCAGCAGTTTTGTTGAGGGTTTGGTTTGCTCTTAACAAGGAATTCTGGGATGTCTGACAATGTTAGCAAACATCAGAAGAAAATGTTTTAACATTGCCGCAGTATACCTATTGATTTGAGAGCACTAAAAAATAGATTCAGCTCTACTTTGGGCTGTTTTACTTATTGCTTTGGGACATGTACTCTATTAGCTATCAGCGACTCCTTATAGTATTTTGTGTGGAGGTGGGGCAGATGATTGCAGCAGTAGGCGTTTCCTCAGGTCTGACCAGGTCCTGCTTGGCCAGCAAATGGAGACTGTGCACATGGGGGGGGCGGGGGGGTCATACAGTGCTACTGCAGGGAGTGCATGAAGTTGTCCAGGTTGTACTCTGTGTCGTACTGCTGCTGGTCCCATAGCTCTCCCAGGCCCTCCAGCACAGACTTCATGGAAGCCTTCCCTGAGGTTGACGGCGACTGTTCACCCTTCTCACTTTTCTCACCCTGAAACACATTCATATAGAGAACAGTTCAGCCAAACACGATATATGTTCCACAGGTATAGTAGCACAACCTGCAAGAAGAGGTGTGTATGTTGAGAACAGACACAAATGTGAGCTAGCAGGGTTTTGTCAGAGGTTTCTTTTCAAAGCAGACATACGTACAGAAATGACAAAAATAGTACGAACGTTACCTCTGTTTGTACTCCTGATGTTCATCTTTCAGCCAATTTAGTTACTAGATGATTTTAACAAAATGCATCCTTAACTACATGAATTCTTGGCTCTGCACTGTTGCTCTGAACTGTAAAGTTATATTTCTATAAAGTGTTATCATGTCATCTGACAGCTGAGTAATCATGGCCTCATTTTCACCTGGTACCAACATGTGATCTGTATCTGTATCTGACATTCAATCCTCAGGCCTTTACTTTTACAAATTCCATTAATAAGAACTCTCATTATCTTGATTCTGGCCTTAGTGATCAGATCTCAATATGCAAATTCGTGGGCTGCTGCTACTACTTGTAGCTTTTGCTGGGCTTGCTTAAGCTAGTATGCAGAGGCTGAATTAGGTGACTTTTCAATTTGCTCCCAGTGTTGTGTCTAGGACTGAAACCAACCATTATTTTCATCATTGATTAATCTGTAGATTATTTTCTCCATTAACCAGCTAGTTGTTTGGTCTATAAAATGTCAGGAAATGGTGAAACATGTCAATCAGTGTTTCCCAAAGCCAAACGTCTTGTTGTGCCCACAACCTAAAGATATCCAGTTTACTGTCATAGAGAAGTAAAGAAAAGAGAAAATATTCACATTTAAGATGCTGAAATCTGACTTTTTTCCATTAAAAAAAATACTCAAATCAATTAATTGATTATCAGAATAACTGTCAATTAACCACTGTAGCACTGCATTTATACCTGGCTGAGATCTGATCATAGAATACACCGTGATGTGTTTTTTTCAGAAATGCTTTCCAGGTGTTACATGTTAATACAGTGGAAACCACTTAAAGTGATCAAAAAGCTTGGGACAAATCATTCCTATACAGTGTTCATTTTGGGTCTTTTCATGCGCTACAGGGGTTTCTATTGTACCAGGTGTAAATAGGGGCCATAACTACTGCCTATATTTAATGACTTCTGTCACTAAATGCCAGTCAAAGGCCTGTAGTTTGCACATTTCATCACAACATTTAGATTAAGTTCTGCAGATTACTGACAACAGTCAGGATACTTAAGAGAATGTACACACACTTAATTAAATACCAAACTGATGTTGTTTGTCTTTCAACTGTTGTGTTTCTGAGCAATTCTATTATTTCATCATATCAATAGTAATTGTGAGTCATTTTATTCAGTGTGTATATACTTTTGTGGCTGGATAAAGAAGATGTGACCACTTAACTTCCATGGTTTTAACAATGATCAGAATAAAGTAATAAACATTGCTTAGATCTTCATATGGGCGATCTGTGGCCCCCACTAACATGTTTCTCCTCCTCAGCCTGATCTCTGTGTCTCCATGACAGAAAGACGTGAGAGGTCTCACCTTGTCCAGAGTGAAGAGGTTGAGGAGCTGGTCTGTGCCCATGCTCTGCAGGCTGCTGTTGTCTTGGCTGATGACAGTGTTGGCAATGCTCATCTTGAATTTCTGCAGGCCCATGATCTTCTCCTCTAGCGTGCCCCGTGTGATCAGTCTGTACACGTTCACCACCCGTTTCTGCACAACACAAACCCAATGAGAAACGTTAACAGGCTGTATTAGATGTGTACTGTAGGACTGTGCCTCCCTGCCAATTTAATTTCACTGGGTTCATTTTGCATCACTTGTTTCAGACAAGAGCGGCACTGTCACAAAATCCAAGGCTGTTCAAAGGCCATATTTAATAATGCATCAAACACTGATGAAAAAGTTACATCCTACTCTAGGAGAGGCAGAGGCATCTTGAATTTAATTTAAGAAATAATCGAACTGTTACTGGGATATGGTCCATAGTGTCTACTCTGTCCATTGATGTGTCTAACAACAGTACCTGTCCTATTCTATGGGCACGATCCATGGCCTGCAGGTCCCTCATTGGGTTCCAGTCATGTTCCACAAACACCACAGTGTCAGCACCCGTCAGATTCAGACCCAGACCACCAACGTGGGTGGTCAGCAGCAGCACGTCGATGGAGGGGTCATTGTTAAACCTGAGATTCAGAGAGAAGAATTGGATTTAAGAGGTACATGACATTCACACTGACGGGCAGCACCAGGCAGCACCCTGAAACAAATTCAAACGTGTTGAACAAACAAAAAAGACCTGGAAACTATGGAGTGGCGCAGGCCTGCCTGCACGCTGCCGTCCAGTCTCAGGTAGGTGACAGAGGGCAGTTTGGGTTTCAGCAGGTCATGCTCCACAATATCCAGCATGCTCTTCAACTGACAGAAAATGAGCACACGATGCTGGGCCACCACTGCCTCGGTGCCCCCCTCTGATCCTCCACCACCACCAAGACCACAGTCCAACAGCAGCTGGAGAAGAGAAAACACATCAGATCTACAGCACGAGACAGTACAGTCAAGAGTGGGAAAAAAAAGCTGAAGTATTTTCATGGCCAAATTTGATTGGTTGGTCAGGAATAAATTTAAATCATTCCATGAAAAAAGAAAATCTTTATCAGGAAATGTGTGCTTTGTTTATCTCCTTCTTATTCAACCATATTATGTTCATGAAAACTTTATTATTAAAATGCATAATAATAATAATAATAATAATAATAATAATAATAATACTAATACTAATACTAATACAATAACAATAACAATATGAATTTTACACATTATGTGAAACATATACCAAACTAAGCAGAGGTTATGTGGAGCAACTGATCTAAAACTTGACTTCGCAGCACGTTACCTGTTTGAGAGCGGAGAGTTTGGGTGCGTGCTGAATGTCCCGCAGGCTCGAGTTTTGACCCGCCAGCTGCTCAGTGATTCGTTTGTATTCGGGATGCTGCGAAGTCAAGACCAAGCTCGGGTGGTTACACAGCTTCCGCAGGTACTGCAGTGCCTGAGGGATGTAGAAATATGGGAATTATTACTGTATGGCCGTAATGAGATGCAACTGCATATAAACGCATACGAAAAATATTAATTAATGCTTTGATTCCAAACTATTCGACTTCTGCTCTGTGAATCACAAGTTTTATACAAAACAAATGCACTATGAAATTTTGATATCATAGACATGCATGTGACATGATACATTGATCGACAGGTGGCGCTAATGCACAAAGATACGCGGACAAATGTGGTGAAGAAGACTCCTGGCAAGTAAACATGGATATAAACAATGCAAAGATTTGCAAATCAGTTCTGTAAATATTTGCTGTAGGAAGTAAAAACAGGCAGCACGTTAGAGATACACAAAATGCTTTGATGAATAATGTGGAATGTAAACAAAAACTTCTTTAACTGTGGTTGTAGAACAGGTTCACATTTGATGCTAAATATCTTGAGATAAACATCTTGGTACCTGGAAGACATGGCCAGTGGCCTTCAGTTTAGGCTTCTCCTCCACTTCTGTAGAGGCTGTAGAAAGGCTGTCCTCCACACTAGCCTTGGCTCTAGACTTTGCAAAGTCTTCATATAGCTGCACCTGCAGACAGTGAGACAGCATACCAGATTAGAGTGAGGTTGAGCCACTACCTTGTTGTAGCACCTGTGGAAAATAGCCATATCATTTACAGTACATTAAAAGGCCTTAAGCTGGCATATATTGTTGGCTACTTTTAGTCAGTAGAAGAAAAGCTCAAACTCCCACATAAGTCAATGGCAAGAAAAATAAAAATGCTGCTGCTATATGACAGAATAGTAGTGACAAAATAACTTTTAGCCTGTGGGCACTGGAATTGCTCATTGTTTGTGGTGGGGAGCCACAAATACCTGTAGAGGACTCAGGTTGCAGTAGTAGTCCTGAATTATTTTAGGAGGAAGATCCTGGAGGACATCCTCCTTCATCCTCCTCAGTAGGAAGGGCAGCACCTGTCGATGTAGGGCCTCCATCGCCAGGACACCTAGGAGGGAGAACCCGATGTGAATGATAGTTATTGTCCTAATCTTACTAAGTCACTTCTAGAAATGGGATGTTAGGAACAGTACTATTCAGTTAGAGGTTAGAAATACAGAACAGACATACCTGCTTCCTGTTCCCGTGAGGAACTTTTGGCAT
The DNA here is from genome assembly GCA_027495735.1 of Lutjanus campechanus. Taxonomy (NCBI): domain Eukaryota; kingdom Metazoa; phylum Chordata; class Actinopteri; order Lutjaniformes; family Lutjanidae; genus Lutjanus; species Lutjanus campechanus. The sequence goes on from JAJHUR010084807.1 coordinate 58,613, forward strand.
CGCGACTGGCCAGGATGGGTTTACCGTAGCGAGCAGCAAACTGGCGTTCTGTTCCAAGGAAGCCCGGCATGAGGAAGTCAAACAAGGACCAGAGCTCCAGGACATTGTTCTGGGGAGGGATAGAATAGGAAAATATTCATGCTTTGACTAATAAATGTTCAAAAAGAGGAGAACAACTTCAACTGCCAAACCTATTTGATTGCCCAGACGACATCTCACCTGAATGGGTGTTCCTGACAAGATGACTCGGAAGTTGGCAGCCAACTGCTTAATGGCTTTGGAAAGTTTGGTTTTACCGTTCTTGATGACATGACCCTCATCAAGGATACAGTAGTTAAATTTTATATTTCTGTAAAAAAAAAAAAAAAAGATCAAAAAAGTTCCAAAAGTTAAAAACTGAGCAGCCAACTCCAACACACAAAGATATTAGAATGACACTCACCTAAAAAAGTCGATGTCATTCCGTACAACATCGTATGAGGCTACTATGAGATTGTGTTTTTTTACTTGGTGTTGCAACCTGGAAAAAGAAATATTTGTTTAGGTTCATTAATTTTGTTAGAGGATGTAAATAAGACAGGGAACATGTGTTTGTGCAAAACTCTATACCCTCATTTATCGTATAATAATGGAACCAAACAAACATTAAAAACTGCTGAACAGCTTTGTTCCACTGTGCTTATGTGGTTTATAAAATCTTAAGCCTTTAGGACAAGAATATAAATCACACTCTGTATGCTGACAGGCTTTTCGCCTTGCAATAAATCTGACTAAGTTTTACCGCATTCGTTCTGTGGGAGGCCCAGTGTAGTGCAGTGGGTTGAGGTACTCTTTGGTGCAGAACTTGCCAACTTCATCCACCCAGTGTCCAGTCAGTGTGGGAGGACACACCACTAGAGAGGGCATGGGGCTGCAGTCTGCGGCCTTAGTCTTGGCATATTCCTGTGCCCTAAATAGACATGCAACAGACAGAAGGCTCAGTCAAGTGTTCTTCCACGGCACTTTAAATACAAAAACAGTTTTCTAAAACAAGGATCAAAGTGAGAGCAAAAAAAGAGCATCAAAACTGGGACAAATTACTGTTTATACCAAAACTCTGTTTCGCCTGTTTGACAGTACTGGGTTATTGTATTCATAAATGAAAAGCATCTTAAACAAGAACTTTTCATATTCACCTCATTTTACATAATAAGCCTAACAACAAGCTTTTTATTTATGGCTAAACCTAAATGAAGACATTTCATTTGTTGACTGGCAATGTTTTTTTTTTCCCATTTAGAAAATAGTTCATATGTTGATGACTGACAAGAATTTAGTCTCTTCTGTGTCAGGAATGCAACAACACCCCAAAAAAAAAAACTCAAGGTACAATAATGCCCTGATAGAAAAGTCCAAAATATGATATTTTTTAAGATATTCAAAAACTAAGAAAAATGACAACTTAAAAGAATGTGATGTGCATTTTTGTTTATATAAAATTCATTTTTCCTTTTAACTTAAGTCCAACTCCTTTCCTTCTTTAATTTAACAAAATAATATAAAGTTGCCAGCCATGACCTAAGCAAAACCTACGTATGTGCAAAAACGAACTGAATATGAATTATCTTTTGCAACTATAAACACACAATTCAAGCATTCATTGCCAAACCAAAACAATGCAGCAGTCAGTCAGTAAATGTAATATCATGATAGATATCTCCACAATCCAACATCAAGACGTTTTGTATAGCGATATTCAATATTTTGTCACGTTCCTATTATGCAGAGATATGATTCTGTCTGCATTACCAATTATTCACATTTACTTAGAAAAATGAGGAACAAGAGCAAGCCTAAAGCCTTATATTATGATAGGTATAATCATAAAAGTGATGTTTCTTCTGAACGGTACAATATAATGTGATATATTGTGTCAAGTGACAGAGGTGGTGAGTCAGTGTGCTGACTTGGTAGAGTTCAAAGTCAATCAACAATAACAGTAAGCATCTCGTTCGCACTCGGTACCTGAGGTAGTGATCTCCTGCCAGAATGCAGATGGACTGCAGCGTCTTGCCGAGGCCCATGTCATCACACAGGATCCCGTGTAGCTTGTATTTGTTTAAGAAGGACAGCCAGTTCACTCCATCCTGCAAGATGACACAAAAGCCCACACTGAAAATACTAACACAAAAAACTGCTCACTAAAATAGACATAAAAGAAGCCAATCCACTGTAACTGTAGTTGGTTTCAGAGTGATATTTCTTCCTCAGTCAGTTAAGGTTGAGTGGTCGAGGACCAATAATAGTAAGAGTGGTGGTAGCCTTTAAACTGGAGTTCTGCACTGATCCATTAAAGAGATGGATGGCTGGTCTGCCAGCACACAACACTTCTCAATTCGACAGTTTTAAATCTACCCCGTCAAGAAAACCCATTTGTCGTGCGTGTCTGTTTTTTACGGCCTGTAGCATTTTAGCCTGTAGTATTTAAAGCAAAACATCATTCCTAAATCTGGCAGAAAAATGATCAGACTCAAGGTGAAGAGGTGGCTCAGGGACAAAACACTGTAGTACTGAAGGAGTTGTTAAACTTTAAAAACACACGTTAGGCACCCTTCATCTGCTGCGTGAGGTAGTGTCGGAGAGACACAGTGGACCTGACACACGGACACACACCTGCTGGTACTTCCTGAGCTCAGCCTTAATGGGCACAGGGATCTTGTAGTTCTCCAGTTTTCGGCCATCTAGCAGTTGCTCCAGGAAATGGCGCTCTCTGGCCTTCTGACGGATCAGGTCAGCAGACATGGCTGGAGGGTCTGGTATACCTGCCTGGTAGACAGGAGAGAAATAAATTATCACATTGTGATATCAGTGTTATAGCAAGTAGGCGATCTAATCGCTTTGTAGAGATTAGTAACTTTGCATAAAAACTACATGTTAGCCCTCCATTAGTGTGCTCCTACCTCTAGCGGCAACAGGCGGATGAGTGTAGCAAAGCACTGTGTGGCCATGAAACGAATGCTATCACTGGGGTCACTCATACGGCCGAGGACTGGTACTACGAGCAGCACAATGTAGGGTACAATGTCCACATCCAGCTGCTCCATGACACCTGGAGGGATGTTAGTCAAGGACAGTACTGTACAGAAATAACACAGTAACAACTACAAAGTCGATGCTTTAATCCTGAACAATTTACACATGACAATGTCACACTTTTATTACGGTTTGTTTTAAAATTGCATTCCTGCATATGTGTTACTGAATGCATTTATATTATACTAGATTAAAGGGATATTTTGGATTGTTTGAAGTGCGGTTGTTTGAGTTACTTATCCATACTCTGTACATTACCTACAGTAGATGGCGGTTAACACAACCCCAGTTTGAAGAAGCAGAGGAGTGCCAGTATAGAAGCTAAGCAATGCACTGCTGTGGACAGAGTCATCAGCAAAACTAAATTGGCCACTTAAAAAATATTCACCAAAAAAACAAAATCAGTTTAAGTGTACAATATATTTTTAATATTTTCCCCGCTTTACCTAAGGCAGCCTTTTCCGAAAGGAAACCCCTGTGATATAAGCCAAATATTGCTCTCTCCAAAACCACTAGAATCCTGAATGAAAACAACAAACAATGTCATTTTACCCCATAGAACACAGGATAGTTTGTTTGTGTTATTGTGCAACTTCAGCATTTTAAAAGTTAGTCTGAAGGCACCAAATTCACACAATAACACAAACAATATCTCGGATCGACGCACCAGTAGATTAGCAACTTCTGTATTCTGCAAGGTAAAATTACTGTTTTCAATTATAAAGTCTGGTTGCTTTGGAAAGAGCGATATTTGACTTATATAATAAGCAGTTTGTCATTGGAAAAGGCTGGCTAACAGCAAGGTAAGGTGGTTAAAAATTATAAATAAAGCATCTACCCAGACTATGGATAAGTACCTATTAAAACCTCATTTCAAATAATCCAAACTGTCCCTTTAAGAAAAGTAAATCTAAAGTGTGAGTTATGTGTGTGAGAAGGATACAGGCCAGAGCCTCAATGGCACCCTCCTGTTTGGTGGAGTCTTCAATAGCCGCTAACCAGGGGAGAACACACTCCAGGAAACTGTTCATGGTCTCCAGCTTGGCTATCTTACTGAGCACGCCCACACAGCGTGCTGTCATGTGACGCACTGCTGTGTACGGGTGTTGCAGGCACGTGAACAAATGGGGTAAGTGCTCAAGTAGCTAGAGAGACACAAACAGAAGAGACACATTCAGTGCATTATCATAGTTGCATTAAGAGGCGCCTCCTTCTCTCCTTCCATGCCAAATACAGTTCCATTAATCTGGTAAATTAACTTTGTGAGACAGACCCTTTATAAGTCCAAGAAACAATTCAACATGAATGCATAATTGTTGACTCTTCACATGCAATTATTGAATTAATTATAAGTCTTCAGGAAATGGTGGTATAAAGGTACAGTTAAACAGTCTTGGTGGAGAAGCCGTCTTACCAAAGGTTTGAGTTCAGCAGACATGGCTCCAGCCATGACTTCCAGCACTTGAAGAGAGTTAACCAGTTCCTGAGCTGCAGTGTCTCCCCTCTCAAGCTGAGCCTGCCTATCTAGAACACACAAAAGACACACAGTGATTCAGAATGCTGAATGCGTACATCCTGAGCTTCCTGAAACATGAGTCTGGGATGCTACTGAGTGCAATATCTTGGGTGAAATTAATTGAGATACAAATATGATGCAACCTCTTAGAACTATCATAGATACTTTGAATTTGTAATTGCCTCAGGATGACTCATATCACGTTGCACTCAAACTGATTTGCATCTTTAATGCTACATTTAGGTTTATTTGACTCAATTCAAGGGCAGAAATCTACAAGCAGATTAGAATTCTTGCTGGCAAAGTGTTTGACCTGTTAAAACAACACACTAAACAGTGATGACTGTTGCTATGCTGCCCAGAATAAGTTAAGAAATTCTTGTTTATGGCCACATCAACATGGTTGAATAGCTGAATGGTTGAAAAGTGCCTCAATCAACATACCAATGTGTTGATTTTCAGTGACCACTGCTCTCAGAGGTCCCACTGTGTTCTCCCACAGGTATGGCAGAGACTTGGTGAGGTCTGCACCAAAGTGCCTGGCAACAGTCGTTAGAGAGAACTCTGCCCCTCGTCTCTGAATAAGAAATGGCCTCTTGCTCTAATGATAAAAAAAAAAGAGAAAGGTAAACAAACTGTTGTCATTATGACCTAAATATGAGGAAAATGTTCTTTAATAGCCCTCTGTACCTCATCATTATCAGTGCTGATGGTGCTGCCAGGAGGAAGCTCTGTGGTGGGGGTCTTTGGAGCTTTAGGGGTCGGCCCCCTCTTACTAGTGATGGCAAACGCTGCCCTTTGGTGACGGTACAGGGTGATGATGCCTCGTGTTTTATTGACCATGTGTTGCATGCCATCTTTCTCCAATCCACTGCCTAATGGCATGAGAAAGAGGGAGAGAGATACATAGTCAATAACATGCAAGCTCTTCTTCAGTGTTGATAAATGATTACTGAAGGGCTGCTGTTGTAATCTTAAATTCTACAAACACAGAAAACAAAAAATATGCTCAAGCTTCAAAACTATTACCTTTGGCATTTTCCAGTGTGGGGGGTACAGGACAAGCAGATGAGGGTGTGGCGGTGGAGTCCACGCAGGCTGAGGCACAGAGGTTCTTGATAATCTTGGGGTTGGGGCATGGTGAGCGTGCAGCACACTGCTGCAACAGCTTGGCTATAAAAGAAGCAGCATATCCCTGGATCAGGGTGTTCTCCTCCCTCTTGATGGCCTCCATCAGAGGCCTGACCAGTGGGTTGAGCTTGTCGGGAAGCACCTGCAGGTTAATCACAGCACATGCTGTGAACATGTGGACACGGAGATGCAGCTGCTGCCATTCTGTGCTGGTCTCCATCACTGTCGCTTGAGCCTGCTGTCGCTTACTGTCCAGTGCCTGCCACTGTTTGGACTTCACATTCAGACCTGCCGTTGTCTCCGTAAAGATTGTGGTTACCTAGGGAACAAGTGGGGGAGGATGTGAGTGACTGAAAAAGTTACACAAGCAATGTGCTACAGAGTTCAACATCCTGAACTTGAACTCTAAAGCTGAAAACAAGCTGTGTAATACGACCTGGAAATAAAGACCTAGGGCCTCATATCAGAAAAAAAACAGTTTGTCCGAGCTTAACTAAGTTTAGAAGCTACGATTTTTCATATCTTCCTGTTACAGAAGCTAATCCTTAACTCAAGGCTGTGGCCAAGCCTATCTCCGACCTAAATCTTATCTTAACTTAGGAAATCCTGATTAGAGCTGCAATCTTGGTTCTTCATTTAGCACTCATACTGTCATGTCTGTATTTGTGTTTAGAATGCACACGTGACTGACTGCGTCCTTAACAGTGGTTTTCTCACTTGTCACTGGCTAGCTAGCTAGCTTTGATGATATAATAACATCAGAAGAGATGGGCATTGAATTTTAGCTTTCAAGAGTCAGGGGCATTAACTGTGTCGTAGAGGAAGGGAAAACCCCTTACTGCTACTGATTAAGATTTGAACAGATGCCAAATGTCAATTAAATTTGATATATGCCCATTAATGTGGTCCAGGAAATTTAAAGCTTCCCCATACAGTTGGAGTAGCCTTACAATTGTACTATTTCAGTGTGGATTGCTCTCATTTTTCATTGTCATTTCCATAGAGACCTATCAACAGTGGTACTGCAGCTATTTTGAACACCATCCTAATTTAGGATTCCTAACTTAGGATGGTTCTGTAAAAGCTAAATTCCTGTCCTAACTAATGAATTTCCAAAGATAAGATGGGATGTTCTCCTAAATGACATTAGGAAACATGTTTCTGTAACACCAAGCATCATAAAGGTTATCCTAAACTGACATAAGATAGGATTTCAGGATACCAATTAATAAGGTCCTGTTCCATTTAGTGCAGAAGAACCTTTCAGTGAGCCAACAACCACAGTAGCAGCACCCTGATTCTGTCTCACCTTAATGTAATGGAACTTTAATCAGTATCATTTGTAAGACGTTAATGAGAAAAATATAATAATCAACCAAAAAAATCATACACCATCACAAGATGCACTTCAAAAATCATGTATAGTTTGGTTCAGGTGTGATATCCATCTTTTATCTTTATCTTGATTACATTCATTTAGGATCACAGTATGTTGTAAAAAGGTTTCTGGCACTAGTTCTTATGCGTGTTCATGTGTGGCTGGACCTACCAGTTCATTGGCTTGGTCAATTGTGAAGACACTACAATTGACACGGTCTTGCAGGTCTATGTTGCAATCAGCCAACAGCGCAATGAGCTGCTTGCACTCATTCTGCATGCGTGTGAAGGGGATGGCAATCTCATCATAGTACAACTGCTCCGACAGAATGGCCAAAATACGAGGCTGCACCATGGATGACACCACCTGACAATCCTGAAAAAGAGAGAGAGATCGGAAAAGTGAATAAACGTATTCGGACCTCTGAATGCTTATGTTTTGTTTCGCTCACACAACATCCAAAAATTGTACAATCTGTAATGATTCCCCAATAAACAAAATGTGTCTGAGCTTTTCACCTTCTGCAGTGCAGCCCACTCGCACAGCACCAGAGCCACAGCTATGCGCTGCAGGGCAGACTTGGAGTTGAGGTGGAAGAGCAACAGCTGGCCTAAAGACTCTGCTGGTCGGATCTCCTGAGATGCAGCATTGAGCTGAGGGTCACAGATACATCTACACAGAGCCCCCAGCAATCTGGATTACAGAGATACAAAGAGAGCAGGGAAACACTGTCAGAACTGTTAGCATCTTTATCTTCTTTCCATCAACATTTTATCTAATCATTCTGGTTTCTTTATTTCTTGAGTGAAAGTCAAGTTCATCTAAAGATCAGGATTGATAACGTTTTCCTTCCAATGCAACAAGCAAAACTTACTTGGCAGCCATGAGGCGAGCGCGAACCACTACGTAGTCCCTTGTCACTTGATCGTCTGTCACCGTCTCTGCCCCTGCTATGTACTCCTGGACCGTTTCCTTCACCTGATTGGTCCCTTGACGTGCCTTTGCACCAGCCTTATCCTGTTGCATCGACACAACATTAATTGTTACAGTACAAAGTAACTCAAAAAAATTTCATTTGCTAGTCTGTCACCTGCCAACTTCAGCAAGGTTCATTGTTTTGTGTGTGATGTCCTGAAAGTCACTTGCACTATTTATACAAACTAAAACAGAAAGCCCTACTATCCTGAGTTATGACATACTGACTTATTTTGTAGTTTTTATTACATCAGATGTGTTGCATGGTATATAACATGTATAGGCATTTAATCGTTAAGAAAAAAATTACCTGAGATTAGTAAAATATTACTTACTCAAAATTGCTATGAACTAAAATCTATTGTTCCTTGAATAAGGCAACAGTTATCATTTGTGGAGATGACCACTACACAGCCAAAAATATAACCAAATAAGAATTCTTATTCCCCAGTGAATTAAGTGTACAACCTTGGAGCGGGCCTTCACTTCCAGCAGCATGTTCAGGTCTATGGGAATGTGTGAGGCCTGCATCATGAGACAGAGCCAGGCGCCCATCCATGGACAGCTGGCTGCTACTACGTACTGCTGGGGGGCCTGAGACAGAAGCTCCATCCACACCTGCACACAGTGAGAGACACAGGAAATCAAGGCAAAATCCAAAAAGACATTCATATATAACGAAAGATAAGTGAGACTTAACCAAGTACAAGGACTTCGTCGATGTATCGCGAGACTTCGTATATCTCGCGCTATTTTCACACGTGCATCCTTTAAGAGATATACGACGATATACGAAATCGACGCCATGTTTATATGCTACCTGGGAGGCTACAGTTGACATTTCGGCTAAAAACATGGTGTAAATGGTGTCTTTTGTGGTTAAATTTTAATTTTTTTATACTTGGATTACACCACACGAGCAGGATGGAGACATTTTGTGTCTGTTTTGAGTTCTTTTTTTTACATTTTATCTGTGGTCGCCATTCACTGCCATTGTACTGGATTTGGCTACAACCCTGTTTTCTGCTGAAACTCCAGGATTGTTTTGTGAACTGAAGATCTTCACCCATCCTCACATCGGCATAGGGGTGAGTACATATTGAGTGGATTATCATCTAGGGGTGGAATATCCTTTTAACCCATGAGATGAAGTGGTAGTGTGGGTCATGCAACAAACCTTTTGGATCAGTTCAAGAATTTCCTCATTGCTCTCTAGAATGCAGGACTGGAAGATGTGCCGGAGCATATCTTGTAGGATAGGGTTGATCCACATTGCACAGCTCTGAAGAACAAAAACATAAAACACTGCCTTATTACGGCACGCAACACATTAGAAAGCATTAAAGCTGTGGACATGGAATCCTAAATCCTAAATCCTGCATGTACAAACATTGACAAGTACTTTGAGAGCAATTTGGATGCTCATATAATACATGTCAGTCAAATGTACCTGGTCAGCTTTAGACAGCAGTGTGAAAAGGGTTTCCAGTGCTGCCCGTCTTACTGATGAAATAGTGTGTCTCAAGAATGGCCAGACCCGAGGGACCAGAACTGTTAATGACTGCTGCATGCTGGAGTGGACAAGAAAGTGTGTCAATATAAATACACAGTCAGGAGAGGGCCACACAGGAGTTCCAAAACACTCGACAAAATAACAGCTCATTACAAGTGTGCAGACTTAACCCTTGCCTAGACTGAAAGAGTCACAGCTCATCTAATTGTGTGTTTGCAAGTTACTTCAGTGGTGGGCGTGCACTGTGGCTGAACTTTATTTGAACTAGATTTACGTAAAAGCACAAACTCTTGGCACAGTGCTGATACTCCACATAGCACACAACCACAGAGTACGGAGGAGCCAATTTGCCTACTTTCAGCTTTATCACAATAGATGAGCCAAATACTTGTCATTGCCTTTCCTTTGCCTTGTCTTTTGAAAACTTACTGCAGCTGGGGCCCAGCTAAATTTGTTCAATAATGTTATCAACTCAGACATTCGAGCAGCATTGTGTCTCTTTAGAGTCTGTCATCATTAAAAAAAATAAGGAAAAAAAAAATTCTGATTTTGAGGTGCTAGCATTTATCATGTGACCTTCCCTGAGACTGACCTGCACTGTCGGACCTGCGGGTAGGTCAGCAGCGAGGACAGTAATGTCATGATGCTGTTGGTGGAAGCGGTGAGGTCGTCCAGGTCCAAAAGAGCATCCCATAATGTGTTTACAATGAAGGGCACCTGAAAGACAGACACAGAATTTAGTGTCTTAGCAACAAAATTAAGACCTCCAAAATGTGAACCATGTGCCATCGGGTGACTTCTTTGCCAACTTTAACTCAACAAAGATATACTGTTAAAAGACACTACTATTGCCTCTCTGACCTTATTGGGCAGTAGCTGTACCAAGCCTTCCACCACAGGGATGAGTGCTGAGGCTGCCACGGCCCTGACATCATCATCTAGGTCTTGTAGACCTACAGTGATGGCAGGGAGCACCCGGGGCAGTAGAACAGAGATCAGGTCCTGAGACACAGAGGAACAGAAAGGTGAAGATCAGCATAGATGTACGGGTCGAAGTATATCCCACTCTCACTCTCTATATTCATGAACATATGGTGCTGATTGAATACATTGTAGGACTCTGCTATGCTTATTTAAGAGCTCATCTTATACACACAGAACAGGTGGTACCTGTCGGACAGCCAGGGCATACTTGATCCCGAGCAGGCCTCCATGACGAACCTCCCACTGGTCTTCTTTTAGCAGCTTCAGCAGGACGTCTACTGTCATGGAAACACCAGTTTCATTCATGTGGCGAAGGGCCACACCGAGTGTCTGGGCACACGTCTCCCTGACAGGAGCTACCACCTGGCAGAGGGGAAGAGATGCAGGAGAAGTGTAAAAACACAGGAAAAAAATTGTCTGGCCTTCCAACCAACACAGGGTGAATTTACTGATGAGTTCCTCCTCTCTGGCTAAACTTGATTTTAAGGCTGTAGGCTGCGTTGTTGTAATCTATTATACTGGTTGATGTTTATTTGGCACACCTAATATTTGGCAAGTAGTGGTGAAAAGGTTTCACCAGGAAACACAAACATTCATTTTTCAACTCACTGCTCTTCTACAGTGTTGCCACAGTGATGAGGACGAACAAAATATAAAGCCTCTTTATCTAAAGTAGTACCATGCACCAGAATAGTTGGCACACAATTGTTATATTTAGGAGAGGTTAAGTGTAAATGTCAAAAACCACTGCCTTACACAAATATGTTGTAGAAAAAAAGAGAACACCTCCAACACCATGACAACCACAGACTCAACCTATAAAAACAAATACAACTCATAAATTGAATATATTACAAGGCCAAACAAACAAAAAAAACCTACCTCATCAGATACAAAATCTCCAAAGCGGTCCAGAGCGAAGACACAGAGCAGCCGGATGACCAAGTCCTCTATCCACTCCTGATGCTGCCGCAACATCTAAATCAAGGCAGCAGGCAGTTTGTGTCATGTTTATTTCCCACTGAAATGTTAAAAAAAAAAAAAAAACAGGACAAGTTTCTGGTATACCTGTTCTGCAGTACTTCCCACCAGCTTTCCACCCCCAGCACCATGGGACTTGAGGATTTCTCTAAGACCTGTGCCTGCGCCATGACGAATCTGTAAACAAGCACATACGATATAAATATATTTGTTCATTTATAGGTTCCAATCCCTGAGATCTTCTTTTTTTGGTGTCAGCAACCCTTTGTTTACAAATGGATCACAGATGGTTCCTTTAACTCAGCTCAACCCCTCAAGTCCAAATGTGTACTTTATGCTAAAATTAAGAATCATGTAATTTAAAAATGTTTTGCTTTTACCTCCCATGAAGGGTTGAAGAGGTCATTGCAGAGCTCCTCACAGAAACTCTCCAGAGGCCACTCGTGTGTCTAAAGACAAAGCAAGTCAGTTATATCATTCGATTCATCTGATGTGAACTGTTTTTATATTGTCATTTATAGCAATTAAATGGTCCAGGACAGAAATTATCTATTTAATTGACTGATAAATTCTTTACCTCCTCTAAAAGACAGGAGTTATCTGGAACGTTGTCGATTAAGACTTTATGATCTGTTGCCGGTTGGTCAATAACTACATTGGTGGTTTTCCTTCGTTTCTCTTCAGGTTCACCCTCAAAACTGTCGTTACTAAAAGTTGGAGAGAACACAAAGTGAATGATTTTGTCATTACAAATAATAAAACTTAACATGTAAAGGCAAAGATCTGTCAAGATGAAACACGTCAGGTCCATGAAAAAGTATGTTGATTCTAAAAAATATACATTTGGCTGTATATGAAGAAAAGAAAGCCCTTCAATGTGTATAATTTTGCTACAGAGCTACCCGAGCAGAATTAACAGCGATAATCAAATTGGGCATGTTGCAGGTACACAGTACACATAATAATCTTACCTTTTTTCATTTGGATCCACATCTCTGGATCTTTGTTTGGCCACTAGTTTGGCCATCCTCTTAGCCTTATTCTTCTGACGACTGCTCATGCCTGGCCGGAACTCTGAGTCAATCAACTCAGCAGCCTGAATGGGCTGAAGACAGAACACCAGAGCCGATTATTCATTTGAAAATTTAACTTAACACATACATCATCAGCTGTAGACCAGATTACTGAATTAATCATTAAACAGAATAATTCTCTGGCTCAAAAAGAGCTGCATACTGCTTCAAGTACATCCAACATACTCCAAAGGTAGTAGTAGTAAGGTTCATTGCTCATTGTGTAGGAATTTCTGCAGAAACTGGCTCAGTGAATGAAGCATCATACCCCTATCGAACACAAAATGTGTCTATTATACTGTATTCCCATACTGACATTCCCTGGCCTCTGCAAACTTCAAATGTGTGCAGCACCTCACAACAGATAAGGCACACAGGCCTGGAAGATAAGAAGATCAGACAGCATGATCCAAGACTAAAACTTGAAATACAGAAAACACCAGAGTTTGATTCATAGGAGGCACAGAAATAGAAAGAGAAAAGAATGGCCTGACCATCATTTGAATCTGTATGAATTTAATAAAACTATCTGATCAGATATCCCGTTCAAACAACTTCTGCTTCAAAGTCAGACAGTGTTCGATAACGTGACATGCTACGAGTCACATTTGTGACTAAGCACTGCACAGCTGTGTCATTGTGAGACAAGTTATAACCTGCCTTCCTTTACCTCACTGAACTCAGGCCAGCAAGTCTGTCTATGACCTTAAGCCACAGTATCACTCTATAGGACAACACTGACAACAGGCACCCACTTCTGCCTCACACTTCTGATTTCTTCACCTATTTTTCAACTTTATAGTCCATTCAAGGATACAACTTGTAGTAAGACCCCTGGTAAACCAAAGGACAGACAGTGCATGCTCAAAGGTCTGCTGAAAGCTAAGAGCTAAACTAAGAGGCTAAAATGAGACCCACCATGTGGTTGCGGGAGCTGGATCCAGCTGTGGCTTTGCTTCCATGGGCTCTAAGCCCACTGGTTTGGCAGGTATAGTCGAGGTCCTCATCGTTGAACAACTCATCTGTGTCCATGCCGATAGCAGCACCCATGTCCAGACCCAACTTCTTCTGAAGAAGCTTTCTCTGGCGGGCCAGACGTTCCTTTGGGTCCATCTCACCTGACAACAAATGACAGAGAGTCAGGGGAAAACTTTAGATTGCCTAGAGAACGAGACCATTGCATCTATTTGAGGAATATTTTTTTAACCTTTACTGAGAGAAATGTCTGATCACATTCACAGTTACACATTGCCAACTGGAAGCTGTCCAGTATAACCACAGTCTTATCTGCCGGCCACTGAGCAGCTTTACCTGAACGGTTGGGGTAAAGGGACTTGCTCAAGGGTGGCAACGAGAGGGCAAAGGCTGCTCTTTAACTTTCCCCACCCAGATTTATCCTGCCAGTTGGGGAATTGAACCAGCAACCTCTGGGTCACAAGCTTGCTTCTCAAACACTCCCATTGCATATGTGTATCTGAGATTGGATTACGTGCATTTGAAAACAGTGTCAACGGTGAAGCCAAATGCATCAAGGAGGAAAAAATGCTAAGTGCAGGGCCCACAAATAAATATGGGAACAGTATCATAAATAGCTCTGAAAGTCACCTACAAATTGCTAAATTTAGCTAACTTTAACAGAACAGGAGACATTGAATGAGAAGTGAAATCAGATCACAGAGAAGAAAACTGACCTAACAACTGCATGCAGGAAGATCCAAAGGGACAAGAAGTTCAAAATTCAAATGACTACCTGAAGATAAGGATAAGCAGCTTTCCCTATTCAAACTGCATTCAAACTCATGACCAAGTAGCCACACTGGTAGTTTGGTTTTTGTCTCAGTGATAACTATTTTTTTTATAATAAAACCGTGTGATTCTAGCAATGAAGAATAAATTTACACAAGGTTCAAATGAGTCATATCTTTCCTTTCAACAGGAATTATATAAACAATGAACACAATGTAACAGTACTTTTAAGAGATAAAGAATCACTACAAACCAGTTTTGTCATCCTGCAGCTCAAACTCTGCCCCAGCAGATCCCAGCAGAGAAGCCCCGTGTTTGAGTAGGCGGGAGATGTCGAAGTGGTAGAAAGTCAACCGGTCACAAGAGGAATCCTCTGGAGACAAGTCTTCACAAGACTCTACAGGAAACAGACAACAGTCTCATAATTGAACATTAGTCTCTCCAATTACCGAATAAATCTGAGGTCATGTCTACACTTTCATCAAGAACAAACTTTCCTTTCCCAGCCAAGAAAAATTATTTTTTGACAACCTTCTGCACAATAGATGAGTCTCAGGTTTCATTCTTGTACGAGCAGGAAAAAATGTAAACTCTTCCAAAACAGTGACGCATGCCTTCACAGAAATGTTATGAAGCCTTCTTTCTGGTGCTCACTGTGTGAATCATTTTGTATAACAATACAGTAGATGATACAATACAGGCGCTGCCATTAAGCTATATTAATGACTTTTAAGTTGTCAGTTTGTGCTAAAACAATATTGATTTATCAAAGGTCTTGTGTAGCAGCCAAGAAAAATATGAGTGTAAGTCTTGGTTAATACATGGCATTTATGAGCAGTGATTAAATCACAATTTCATAATTCTACAGTCAAGTGACAAACAGAAACAAAAACATCTCGCATCAAATTATGTGTTTGGTCACACTGAAACAAAATAAGTGACTGAAGTGAAAGAGCACTGAAGTCAATGATACTATACTTGGGAGGGTGAGGACCTGCTATAGAGGTTATCATTTCCAGTTCTCTGCACTAGCAGACTGCATTATGTGAGCTAACGTCAAAATGTGCATGTTGTCAGCTCGCCCTGTATCAGACATGAGGCTGATGCTTCAAATATTTGTCCATCTAAATGTATGCTAAAGTAAGTAAGTTCCCTATAACATCTGATTAACTACCAGGTAAAACACACACGTATTGATTTCATGTATTGTAACTAAACATAAAGCAAACAATGTTCTGCGCCTTCATGTAAACAATGATGCTAAAGGGAAGAGGCTCAACAAAAGTGGATATCACTTCCCCGAAACAACTGCAAAATGCAGTCTTCAGTGTAGCACACATACTCCTCAGCTCAACAGCACTCAAATTTGATAGTGTTGAAATATTTTAACGAACAAGTCTTCTCACCTTCTTTAGGCTTGGGGGTTGGGTCCCACTCAGGAATATTCTTCACAATGGCCTCTACAGCTTGGCCTGCAGCTATACGAGTGTCCCAGTTGGGACTCCTTAGATAGGTCAAGACCTTGCAATTGACAGAAAATAGATTTAATTTACTATACATAAAAATGAAATTAAAACTTTGTGACCTATAAAGAGAAGGGAAGAGACAAGTGAAACGACCAAAACAAAACAGAATCTATGCTCTTGCATTTTGCCCATCTGTCCAAATATTAAGGGGCTTGTTAAAAGCCCCTTTTACAATGAGTAAAAATCTAACAGCTGCAAACATCTGGCTTTTTTCTTCAACAGGAAAGGGTACAATCAGCATTCACTTCTGGGTAAAATGGCTCTGCACTAGACACAGGTATTTATTGTCTCCAGCTCTGATCGGCAGTGACACATGGGTGAACATACCATTTTCGCCCCTTTCCCGTTCAGGCATTGCAAGTTTTTTTTTGCCTCTTTTGTTCCTTTTTCAAATGTGCAGCTTGGTTTCACACAGTGCTGCAGCCCAGCACAGCAGAGTTTGCACCCACTTAAAGATGTGTATTTATTGATGAAGCACTTGTCTTTAGTCAAGCTCTTGAATTAATTCTTCAAGATTAAAACCCCCCGTTATTTTGTTATATAAAAGCTTTTATTATGAAGCAGCAAAATCAGGAAATGTCATCAGCAGTAACTTGACACGACTCACAGCTGACAGCAAACATGAGGCAGACACACATCTGAAAGTACAAACAGCAACACAGAAGAGAAACTACACTTCAAACCACTGAGATTCAACTACAAAAGTGCTGAGGGAGACACGCACAGCGACTTTTAAAAACCTCTTTCTCTCTGCTCTCTAGCACAGAAATGATCTCTGTGCACATCAGAAAAAACACAAAGGCAAGCAGGTCTACTCACAATGGGAAAGGGTCAATTGCCTATTTTTAGTGGGTCTACCCCTGTTCTAAAAACCTGCATACGCACAGTAAATTTGGTGTAAAATCGGTAATAGTTGCCAGGTCAGAATCACATACAAAATTCAGTCCAGGTGCTAATACTGTACAGACAGTTCACTGACCTGCCAGCAAGATTTCCACTGTTATACATTATCAGTATTTCACAAATATGACTGCAGATACAACCATATATACCCAGATTCATGGTCGCCATAAGATGTTTGGACAAATATATCAAACATACCTTTGATAGGAGGTTATTGAGTTCATGTGGGTGGAGTTTGACTACTTCGCCAAGCTGCTGGGCTGCTGCTTTCCTGGTTACAGGTGTTGTCCCGGTGTCAAGCAGGATAAACAAGCGATCAAGTCTAAAGACAGGGTACAAAAAAAAAAGAAAAACCAAGGTCAACAGAAGCATTACTGACCATGCATAGCAGTGAACAAACAACATGCTGGTTCCTCTTCCCGAATATCACAAGGACCACCTCTTTTTTTCACTGAACTCTAGTAGTCTCACAATATCATTTATTAAGGCAAATGCTCTCAAGGCATGGATAAAACCATTTATGGATTATCAATTATTTGGCTCTGCACCAAGGTAACCTGTAATGATCCTGGTCTTTCACTGAGGTCATTAGCAGTCTATTAATAAAGTAGAGTAGTGGATTAGAGAGACGCACGGGGCGTGACACCAGGTACTACTAATACTTAATCTGAACTGCAGAGGAGTCAACTTTGCCATGCAAAAGAGGACCACTGACACCACGTGGAATTATCATAACAATCACAACGAAAAACACCAACTAAATACACATCGAAACAATGTTTGCGAATGATAGTACTGGTGCATTTTAAAAGTGACGTTAACAATTGCCATGACTTTAGCGTCAAGGGCAGGCTGCAAACACTTAAATTAAACAAGCTTACGCGACAACAAAACTGTCACTCAACAGTGTCCCTGTTCTGGTTTCAAAATTGAATATAACTCAAGACAGATAAACAATGACGAAATCTCGGCTTTGCAAATTGGCTTTCCTGGCACAACTTCACAATAACGTTAGTTAGTTAACATTTAACGTTAATTAACGGGAGAGCATCAGCAGAGGGCTGTAATACACTACAGTATGAAATTAATGTTTAGTTAACTGAAATCTCGAACCGGCATTAAACATCGGTCCAAACCGAATTATTATGAGCCTAACGGGCCTGCAAACCTGTACCACGAATAGTGACAAAGTTACACCATAACGTTACACTGTGTTAGCTTGCTGGCTAGCAGCCGTCGCCATGCCATTCTTTGCCAAATCTAAAGCTAGCAGGTATTAGCCGTTAGCTAGCTAATTGTTCAGGAAAATCGTAAAGATATAAACGAGTACACAGAGACGAAAGCAATTCTTACCTCGATACAGCCATGGCCAACTGTTGTACGGCTTTTCAAGTCCCACATTCAACAGGCAACCAGTAATTTGAGACTTTTCCCTCTCTGGTGTTTAACGTTTCCAATGCGGCAGATAACACTGGATGAAGTCATTAGCTAGTTAGCAGCTACCGGTAGCTAGCCGAGGCCCAGGCTGTGTGCTTCTGACCACCCCAACTCTATCCACCGAGGAGAGCGAGTTCACCACCAATTCATGGCTTCAAAGTTGTCCCTCTTGTCTCTTCGGTATCTTCTCTCATAAAATGTCGCCGTTTACCATACGCATATCAATCTTTAGCACGAGTTACCCTTCAGAACTCTCCGCGGATAAATATTTTAACCTGATAAGATGTAAAGAGTTATTTTGTTGCACGTTGAGAGCAACCCAGAAGACTGTTTTTATATGAGGAGCCATCTTGAATTTATTCCTTCCTCCATAGCAGGCGGAGGCTGATTGGCTAGAAGCATCGGGGAGAGCCAATCAAAATGCACGTTAAAAGAGGAAACGAATGGGAAGGAAAAAAATGAACATTACATTTTTTTTTCTCAATAATGTTCGATATATTATTGCATCCTACGTGGCTGGAGTTTAACTAAAACATAAAAATTACCACTAACTGATTTGCGTAGGTTTTGTGAGTGTATACGCTCATATACATGCAAGCCAGACATTATTTAACTAACATTAACTGAATTTTCTCTTAACTTTATATCAGACCATTTCATATGAACATTATTTAGGATGTTTTCATTAATTTTCACCATATATTTGTTGGTATTTGCTGGCGTTGCTTTCACTTAAAGTTGCAGATGAACTCTGAGCTGACCATGGTCCTGAAAAGCCAAAGGTTAATCATGTCAGCTTCAAAGAGAGAATCTTTTACCATAGTCTTGAGTTAAGAATGGCGAAGAATGGTGATATATATACATACATACATGCGTGTGTGTGTAGTTTGTCAAATAATAATTAACTCCAGTCTTTCTTTTCCTCTTGAATAACCTGAATGGTCAGCAAATGGTGTGTGTGACTGCAGGGGGTCTAAACTATTTAGATAAGACAGACCAGCATTCGAATGAGAAGGCACATCCCCAAAAAAAAGGAACTCTTTCAACACTTACTAAGCACATGAATATTCATATTTTATTGAATGTTGTTTGTGCTACTGACCTCTTGACAAAGTCTACCCTCTTTCATCATCACTGCACTATATTGCATGTTTTCACAGGCTACATTTGCAAAAAGAAATGCTATGGGGGTTTGGAGCACAAGCACTTGGTTTCCAGAGCAGCTGTGTATGTGAGTAGTTTTTTTTTTTCCTCCTAGTTTGAATTTTAGCATATTATGCGAGACAGACGAGGAAAAGAAAGCATGACTTTATGTGTGACCTTTCTTAGTCTGTCCTCATAATATTTAATGGTCTTTTAAATTGGGAGACTTTCATATCGTCGCCTTTATTTCTTCGTCATAAGTTTAAGTATCCCGAAGGAAGAGTTCTATTTTTATGCCATAAATGTGATGGCTGTCTAGGACAAGTGCAGTCTGACCTCTATTATTTGAAGGTTTATTCTTTCTCTTCCAGCAATGTGACTCAAAAATTAATTTAAAACCACAAGAACTGTTCCACTACTACCAGGATGTTCTTGGAGCACCGTCATATGAAGTATTTGCTTAATTTGTGTGTTAAGGTTGAGAATTCTTGAAAACTGCAGTTTTCAGGTCTACAATACATCCTAAATAATATTCTTGATATCAAGGAAAACATAAACAAAGCCATGCAAACAATATGAAGCTGTCATATGGAGAACAAAGCCCTGCATGCATAGTATCAACTCTGTATTCTCCTGTGTATGAACATGACAGAAGAGAAACTTGACTTAAAGGAGGGGACAGATTATGAGATGATAAAGTTGCATCTAATATCTTGTACATCGCGATATCAAAGTGTCACTGCACAGGCTGCTTAGATTTTGAATTCGAAATGATTTTATCACATAATGAGCATCCTGTCTGCTTTCAGAAATTTGGTTATGAAACATTGTTATGCAATGTCTAAAATAAGCACAGGGCAGTGCAGTTTGGAGTGCTATGTGTTCTCGCATTTAGATCACAATAAATCCTGTTTCTCTTCGGGTCTATGCAAAGTATACAATCTAAACAGGTTAAAATACATTGTGCTAGTCATTTTGACTGCAGTATTATTCAATGATCAATGCTTTTCTAAATTAGAAACAAATATGATTAACCGTTTTTCTTGGTTTTATTAATTTTGTTGTTTATATTTAGACTAAAACAACAAAATAACTGACAATGAAACAAATTCATGAATGAGAGGTCACTTAAATGTGTATTTTCAAAGTCACTCTGGCCTGATTACTGCACACATGAAGCTTAAATCTTGGAAAAATGGATATTCTTGGGGGATGAGAATTTTTGGTAATAAAACATTTATTTTCTATCCTGACTATTAAAAATAACAATGAGCATAGAGCATATTTCTCAGTAGAGCATCAGAGTATTGGAGAAAATGAGCAAAGCTGTCAGATATCAGGTGCAGCTGATGGCTTGCAGCACAGGCTATATGACATTAATATTGAGCACATTTATTTTAGAACTGGCAATGATCCACATTGTTTTAAGACAGACCTGTGTTACACATATTGATGTCAGTAAATATGTCTGTAGAACCTAGAAACAGCAAACAAAAAACAAACTTAAAAAGCTGCAGAATCTTGCATTTTTGTTTGCTTTTTAAAAAAAAATAAACATGACATTAAGGAATGCAGAATTGTATTCCAACCACATATTTTCGACAGGAATGCCTGAAGTGAACTGAAAAAAGAGAGAAAAAGGCGGGTCTTATGCAAAATATTACTGGGAGCTGATCATAAAACATACTGACACCTGTCAAATTATATCTATAAAAGTTTCTACAGTCACAAACAGCATGTTGCTATGTATTGTGTAACATATCAGTCCTTTTCATCTCTTTTGAATACACTGCTGGGATCTCAACGACATATTCATGCTGACTGGTGTATGTAACATCTGCCCTCTGAACAGAGTGAAAGCAAAGTAAATAGAAAAGAGAGAGGTGTTTATCGTAATGCAGTGATAGAAAGTATATTTCCAAAGATCTGAATGTATGTAATGGGCTTAATCATCGTCCTTCAGAAGGTGGACAATGCGATTTAATAAGGCACTTTTTGTGTAATGAGCTCATGAATCTGAGGGAGGAGGATGCATCAGTCATTGTAGGAAACGCCCTGATTTGATCCCCGTTCAATCCTGGAGAGGGGTTGTCGCTCCCAGACTAAGCTGCAAAATCATACAAATGAACTCTGCACTAAATAAAACTTCTTCATGTATTAGAGGACACACTGTACCATAGCTTATCTGAAGATATCACAGTGTGATATATCTTTAAATGCTGGTCATTAAAAAAGATTTGAACTTTGACACCATAGCTATATACATAAACCTTCAGTAAAATATAATATACCTCTCATCATCACCATTGTTACAGCAAGGCAGCCAACACACTGGCTTTATTTCTTTCCTGTAAGTATCCTGAAAGAAGAGTGTGGAACCCCAGTGTTCAATATTAAACAAGTGAAACATTATGAAATAAATCGTAATTTGAATAACTGTGTGGAATATATGAAAATATACATAAACAAAACAATAATTTGTCAAATATTTGATGCAAATGAGCAAAATTCATTATTATAAAATGTTATTTGGTCATGAACTTTGGGTCATGACCGAAAGAACGAGATCCCGGATACAAGCGGCCGAAATGAGTTTCCTCCGTAGGGTGGCAGGGCGCTCCCTTAGAGATAAGGTGAGGAGCTCTGTCACCCGGGAGGAGCTCAGAGTAGAGCCGCTGCTCCTCCACATCGAGAGGAGCCAGTTGAGGTGGCTCGGGCATCTATTTCGGATGCCTCCTGGACGCCTTCCTGGGAGGGTGTTCCGGGCATGTCCCACCGGGAGGAGGCCCCGGGGAAGACCCAGGACACGCTGGAGGGACTATGTCTCTCGGCTGGCCTGGGAACGCCTCGGGATTCCCCCGGAAGAGCTGGAGGAAGTGTCTGGGGAGAGGGAAGTCTGGGTATCCCTGCTCAGACTGCTGCCCCCGCGACCCGGTTCCGGATAAGCGGGTGAAGATGGATGGATGGATGGATGGATGTTATTTCATCATTAATTTTAATGTCATGTCAAATTCTATTTCATAATGACACTTTTCTTGATTACATGTTTCATTCAATACTGTCATTTTTAAAAATTCCATGTCACTTCATGACATGTAGGCTATACAGTATATGTAGTCAATACATATCAATATATCAATACATCAATACAGTATATGTAGTATCCCTGCCCCAAACAGCAGCAGTTGTACCATGACTAATGTTCACCCTCTGTACTTTCACCAGTGGTTTCTGAGGTGGAGTGTATGTCAACATCTCTTGCTTGTGATTTTACAAAATAATCCATTGAACTTGGAATAATAATACAACTAACTGGCCAATAAATTTCAGTAATATGTAGCTAACTAGTGTGCTGCACCACTGAGTGATTTAGTACGTTAGCTAACTCACATTGCACAAAGATTTATGGGTAGCCTTTTGTCAGTATAGTTTAAATTAAATGTTTTGTTTACAAATCAGCAGGTTTATCTTTGCTGATAACCTGTTGGAATAATTTTTTAATTTGTATTTTCAGACTTATTTTAATTTGGGGGAAAAGCAAAAAAAAAAAAAAAAAAAAAAAAAAAGAAAAAGAAAAAGAAAAAGAAAAAGAAAAGAAAAAAAAAAAAAAAAAAAAATTAGCAATCAGTGGTTTGGTGCTGCCCCTGCAGTGACTTGAACTCTATCAAATTTAGCCAGGTAGGTCCTTTTAGGTCAAGAACTGACAATGCTAAACTTATTTTGAATCAGCCAATGAGACACTGCTGCTGCTGCCGTAAATTAGCACAGTACACAAACATAGTAACCACAGTTAAACCTCTTTGGCTTCTAAGCTTTAGAAGACAAGGCTATGCTGCTTACCATGTAGTTAACATCCAGTTAACTATAAAATTCTTCAACCTTTTGTTTCTTGAAACTGTTGTTTTCTGCTTTTTTCTGGGGAAAAAAATCACAATCTCACCAGATATACAGTTTGTATTTTGAATATTCTTGCCTTAGCAGTAATAGGAGAAGTAATAGTTCTTATCTTAGTGTGACTTTGTTTAATTCAGAGCAACATACATCTTTTGGTTATAGTCAACATTATAATTACCCTTCTAGATTTTTTTTGGCCCTTGCAACATGAAACACAGTAATGTACCTTTGAGGAGTCCTCAAACCAGCCTCCCCTTCTTGTTGTCTTGTGAACAGAGACACAGAGAGCTGTGAGCTTTCGGCTGCATACACTGAAGGAGCAGTTTGACACAGCAGAAGAACAGCTTGACAAGTCAGGCTGCTTTCAGTGTTTGAAGTTAAGGAGCTCTTTCTGTACACCGCCCAATCCTCTCTGTGAGAAAGAGATAAAAAACAGAACTTTTTTTTTTGTTATTGCTTATTCTTTGGTACTTCTATTTGTCCTCTTTCATCCTCTTTGCTTATTGACTTTTCACCATTTACTTGAGCTCAAAATTCCTTCCCTCCATGAGTTGTTTAGTACTGTTAGTTCTGCTGTTTTGAATTTAATACATAATTCCCTGCACATTAGCTCTCTTTCTGTTTTAGGCATGCATATCTAAAGAGACATGGCCTCGATTCCCTTGATTTCCAGGTCTGTAACCAAATTATCTTTTTTTGTCTGAATAAAATATGGTTTTCTGCCCCATTGCTATCACACAAGAAATAACTGCATATTTGATAAGTCTCATTCTCTTTGCAGAAATCCCCAACATACTGAGACAGCTGTGATCACTAATCCCCTACACCTTCTGGGCTTGTATGCAGCCTTTGATACTGTCTGGACTGTGCTTTTCAGTTAAATTACTTTAAATAATGCATCTTAAAGGACAGGTTCAGAATTTTAACACAATGCTCACTTGGCTATAAGTGCACAGAACGAGAAGAGAGCTATAATCTTCCCTCCGGTACTGGTTGTGAAGTGATCCTGCTTAGGTCCAACTCTAAATTAAGAGATGTGGGACAACATTGAAAATCCTCAGCCCTGCAGAACTACATTCAAAAGTTCAGCCAAAGGTAACACAAAGCTTCAGCTATCTGAGTTAGTATCTTTCAAATGTTTTTTTGGAACAAAATTCCCTCTTTGTGTTACCAGTCCTCTCCTGGAGTTTGTTAAAGAAACGCTGTGGAGACAAAGAGAAGGAATTTCATATTTATTAACTTTGTAAGACACTTGATTTGAAAAACTCAATACATTTTTGTGCAGAACTAGTCCATTGGAATCGCACACTGAAGGGAGCTCTTCATGGCCAGGATGGATGGGAGGAACAATTGTAGTCACCACTTACTTTCTTCAGTGTACAGTAAATATGAAAAGTTATGCTGCATTTGTATTTTTCAGATATAAGTGTATGTTCTCATCTTTGCATATATCTTCATATATCTGGCGGTGTCCAGCAAGGTCCAGTTTTAGGACCTTTTCTGTTTTGATTTACATGTTCATCTACAACCACATAGTGTGTCTATCAATGTAAGACAAAATGTGACAAAAAGTCCCACTGTTGAAGATTTAGAGATTTAAACTACTTTTTTTTAAAATTCCATTGTTAAAAAACACTTGATTACACAGACAGAGACAGTAAACACAAACCTGCTCATAATAAATGTGTTTGGTGACCTTAAACCTATAAGGATCTATCTGTCATTTTTAACAGTTTTGATTTATTTTCAGTAGTTACCTATTATTAGACCCATATTTGAAGAAATCACCAACTCTCTTACTTCTATAAAGCTCTATCTGCGATGCACCAATCAATGATTGGATAGTAGGCTACAGACGAGGACCAATCAAGTTCTGATTCCTTACTGCATCAATTCCTGCTTTGTGACTGTGGCTAAGAGCTGAAAAGGTCATGAAATTGTGTGAAATCTGACAATAATTTAGTCTTAATCTTAGGCTAACTCAACCATGCTCACAACTAGGCGTGTGCTGTTGAGCTTGTACCCGTGAACTTCAGCAAAAAAAAAAAAAAGTAGAGAAGAACCTGATATTTCCAAGTGAAAAATAAGTTCTCAGTATTACAGGGTTTCATCTGCAAAACACCCGTCCTAAAAACATATTTAAAATGTGACACAGTGTGATGAATGTGATTCGGAGTGCCTTCGGGGTGCTTCTTTTATGACAAATAAAAGAGACATTTACTGTATGGTTATGCCCTCTAAGATGTGAAAACTTTGACGCTCAATATCTCAAAAGCACTCAGACTGCAGATAAAACTCTGTTACAT